>CAUYON010040315.1:0-28257 GCA_963573935.1 Arctocebus calabarensis | reverse complement strand
CAGGCGCCCGCCACAACGCCCGGCCATTTTTTGGTTGCAGCCATCATTGTTGTTTGGCGGGCCCGGGGGCTGGATTCGAACCCGCCAGCTCAGGTGTACGTGGCTGGCGCCTTAGCTCGTTGAGCCACAGGCGCCGAGCCTGTAATTGGCATTTTAATATGTGTGGAATGGTATCTTGTTAATTGAATTTGCATTTCCCTGACAATGAATAATTGGGCATCTTTTCCTATTCTTATTTGTATGCTTTTTTTGGTGAGTTGTTTGTTATTTGCCTTCTAACAATAATAATACAAAATTATTTTGCTTTTCATTTGTAAGTTTTAAAATATCTTTGTATATACTGTATACAATACTTTACAATACATATAATTTGTAAACATTTCCTTCATTTGTGTTACACAGAGCAAAAGTTAGTAATGAAATCCAACTTCACATTTTTTTTTTCCATTGATTATGTTTTCAGTATTGCATCTAGAAACTTAACACCAAACCCAAGGTCACTCAAAATTTTTGTCTTTCCTTCTAGAAGCTTTTTTGATCTAAATCCACTTTGAATATTTTTGAAAATCATTAGGTTATATTTAGGTTTATTTTTTCACATTGATGTTCTGTTACTCCAGTATCATTTGTTGAAAAGACTTTCTTTTCTTCACTGAGTTGACTTTGTGCCTTTCCCAAAGAATTAGTTAACTATGTTTGTGTAAGTCTATTTCTGGGTTCTCTATTTTGTTCTGCTATCTAGGTGTCTTTTTCTCCCTTCCAATGCCATCAGGTCTCAACTACTGTAGCTTTATAAGAACTCTTAACATTGAGGAAACTGAGTTCTTCAACTTTTTTTTATTGTTGGGGATTCATTGAGGGTACAAAGAACCAAGTTACATTGATTGAATTTGTTAGGTAAAGACCCTCTTATAATTGTGTCCCACCCCAAAAAGGTGTGCCACACTGTGACCTCCACCCCCTCCCTCCTTCCCTCTTTCTGATCATCCCTTCCCTCCCCTTCCTTCTCCCCACTCTCCACCATGTACTAGGTCATAAATTGTCCTTATATCAGAATTGAGTACATAGGATTCTTGCTTCTCCATTCTTAAGATGCTTTACTAAGAGTAATGTGTTCCACTTCCATCCAGATTAATACAAAAGATGTAAAGTCTCCATTGTTTTTAATGGCTGAGTAGTATTCCATGGTATACATATACCACAGCTTGTTAATCCATTCCTGGGTTGGTGGGGATTAGGAACTGAATAGAAATCCAGGAAATGAAACTAACATCTTATAGTGCCCTAATCTTAGATAAATCAAACAAGAGCATACACTGGAGGAAGTAATCCCTATTCAATAAATGGTTCTGGGAGAACTGTATATCCAGATGTAAAAGACAGAAACTGGACCTGCTCATTTCTCCACTCACAAAAATTAATTCAAGATGGATAAAAGATCTAAATTTAAGTCGTAAAATGATAAAAATCCTCAAAGAAAGCATGAGAAAATCACTTGATGATATTGGCCCTGGGAAAGACTTTATGAAAAAGACTTCCATGGAAATTCCAACAACAAAAGTAAATAAATGGGACATAATTAAACTGAAAAGCTTCTATTCTGCTAAGGAGACAAGAACCGATGCAAATAGACAACCTACACAATGGGAAATGATATTTACATATTTTGAATTAGACAAAAGCTTGATAACTAGGATCTACAGAGAATTCAAATTAATCAACATGAAAAAAGCCACAATCCCTTATATCAATGGGCAAGAGAGATGAATAGGACCCTCTCTAAAGAAGACATGAAATTCAAGAAGGGTGAGAGGAGTTCAGTAAATTCTCCACCAAAGGGTACATTGTATAGGTATATGGCACACTACCTGAGTATAGGACACACATTCTAAGTGGTCTTTAATCATACAATGCAAACTATGGAATCTAATTGTAGCCTCCCATTTATCTGAAGTAGTATTTCCAAGGAGTGTTAATTGGAACATTATATGTAGTACAAGAATTTTCTTTAAATTATAAATAATATATCAAGGAATACAATTATTTTTTCTAAGACAGAGTCTCATTTTGTCACCCTCAGTAGAGTCATGTGGTGTCATAGCTCACCACAATCTCAAACAGTTGGGCTCAAGCAATTCTCTTGTCTCAACTTCTGAAGTAGCTGGGACTTCAGGTACTGACTGCAATGCCCAGATATTTTGGAGATGACATCTAGTTCTAGCTCAGGTTGGTCTCAAATTTGTGAGCTCAGGCAATCCACCCTCACTATCTTCCCAGAGTGCTAGGATTATAGGTGTGAGCCACTGTGCCTGGCCAAGGCATATAGTTTTTACCTGAAATATAACAATTTAATAAATTCATGGTTTAAAAATATATCCCAATTGCTTTAATACCTTATATCTGGTACAACCTTATTAAGAGAAAAATTTCCCATTTCTTTGATTTCCCATGGTTAATTTTCTCTTATAAGAGTGAGTTAACAAGGTTAGTAATGAGAATATATTACCTGGATGGGATTTAAGGAATTCAGTAGGCTGATGAACTCACAGATTATGTTAATAGACCATGAAGAAAATTCTCAACTCTACTTATAAAAGCAGTACATACTAAATTCTGATGTAAAGCATTCAAAACATTGTACACTTTGTCATGAACCTATTGCTCCAGAAACACTTTTTTCTATATCCTCAAGTTGGTCACTAAACATGTACCAACTGAATACTTAAACACCTTCCTCTCACCTTGGAAGCTCTCTATAGAACTGGTACTCATCCTTGAAGTTGTGGATAATTTACATTTTGGCTCACTAAAGACTAGAAGATCATTTGTTCACTCTAACTCTGCAGTGCATTCAGGAAACACTGCGATGGGGGCTCAATCTCACTTTTTTGTATTCACAGTTTTGTGGGTTTGGGAGGAGAGACAGAGAAGGAAAGAGTTATACTATTCTGAGATAAGTTGTGTGTTACATGCTAGTAAAAAATCTTCCCCAGTCCTTATGTTTGGAATAATTTGATCATTTTTCTTTGCTTATACTAACCTTATTTTACTTATTTTATTTTGTATTATGATAAATTATTTTCATAACCTGTTAATTCAATATGTTATAGCATTCATGAAGACAGATAAAATATCTTAATCATTGCTTTATTTCCATAGCATCTAACATAATGCTTTGACAAGACAACAACTGTTCAAAAAGATTTACAGAACAAACTTTTATATTTCACTAGTATATAAAGCACACTTCTAGTCAAAACAACCTTTCTATTACAAAGCATGTAAAAATTTTTGGAACCCTTTATATTTAATACTACTTGGTATATAGCTTGTAGGTAGGTGTCTTATGTTTAGAATTACAGAGCTCCTTTTAGTTAAAAATTATAATTTATTATGGGATCCTGTTTAGACATTCTGTAAAGAAAATATGTAGAATAATATCTTAAGTGTAAGATGTTTCTAAAGAATGTGACATAAGTATAACTCTAAAACATTTGGTGTGCATTTGTCATTCCTTAAAGTTTTAATATACCTGAAAATAGAAAAAGCCTACCCTGAAAGAAATATTAAGAAAATTGAAAAAAAAAATACTTCTTTGGAAGTTAAAAGTGAGTGGATATTATTAATGTAAATTATGATAATAGTTGAATATTTAAAAAGTTACTTCCAAGCACATATTTATTACTGATTTTTAGAGACAGTATTACTAGGAACAGACCAATGAAAACTGCAACATAATGGGCTTACTAAAAATAGCTCATTGGTATTCATTTTTATTTGCATTTAATTTCATTAAAAAGAAATGAAATCTAATTGCCTGAAGTGCATTGGTCAAGAATAGTACATTTCCTCTAAAATACAAAATATTACCAATAAGATTAGCTGTTGCTAAGAGATGATATTCAGCAAAGGTTAGGGTGGGTAAAAGAAGAAAAAAAGGAAAGGGAAGGAGAGTTTACCATCCAATCAGAACTGCTACTTGAAGAAGTAGGCCGTTTAGTGTAGTGAAGATTACATACACATAATATCATTTGCTAAAATGACACCTGCATGAATGGTAATAGATATGATGAGGCAGAGTTTCTTGAATATGTTTAGAATTAAATAATGTACACATGTGATATTTCTGGAAAATGGAATGTGAAACCTCATTTTTTCATTCATTTATTCATGCATATATATATCTATATATATGTATGTACATGCTGTGTGAATCAATATATAGACAGAAAGGAAGATATATATATATAGAGAGAGAGAGAATATATACTCTATGCAAAGCATGGTCTTATGTGAGAATAGGTATATGGAGATGTTAACTCATTCTCTCCTTTCTCCTTTGCTTTCTTCCTTTGTTCAGAAATGTGCAATGTAGTATTTAGTCTAGAATTTTATGTGGATATTTGATTTCTCTTTCCTTTTTATTTTGATGGTGGAAATTCCCTTGTGTAGCATATGCTACAGAGTATTGCCCAGAACCCTTTCTTCGGTACAGAAGCACTCCAACCCAGCACCACCAGAAAGATCACTGTTGCATTCCTTTGAGTGCCCTCAGTTAAATGGTGTACCCTTTCCTCTGAAACATCCTTAATCCAGCGTCTGGCACACTTGAGAAAACAAAGGCCTGGCCCTTGCACCTCAATCTGTGAAGACTGAGAGGTGTCAGCTCAGTTCCTGCACTCTCTGTGGGATTTCCAGCGGGCCTCTGTTCTACCTGCATAGAATTTCAGCTTATCCCTCTGCAAGTCCTGCTTCCCCCACATAATTTCAAGGGTTGTTCCCAAGTGTACTCCTCTATGAATCTCTTGCATACCCAGCTCTTTCTGAGTTTCTATATACGGATAAGTTAACCTAAAAGAGATGGTCCTGGAAGTGGCCTAGGAAACAGACTCTAAAATGAGATTTTGGAACTATTAATATATCATCTGTTGGTCAACTGACAGGAAGTACAGCTAGGGGCATGTAGAGTTGGTGCAATTGGTAAGAATTTTACAGGTGTGTGAATGGCGAAGAAAGAAATGCATCAATGATGGCACTATTTTAATTATTTTAGAGGTACAGGAAATTAATAATTGTAAAAACTATCAAATCGCATGGCTGTTTCTGGTTAATACTGAAATAATGGAGAAAGATGAGCTGTGAGTGATTAGTGATGAAATGAAGCTGAAGAGTGAACATTAGAGGTTTTCTTGGCAGAACATGAAGAGATTCACATCTCCTGTATCTATAGTCAGAAGGCAGACAAGGGTGAGGAAGAGGCCTAGAACTTAATTACAAGGGTAGCAAGCTCCAAGGAAAATAGAATTCTTCTGGGTAGATGCCTAGAAATGGGATTGCTAGATCAAACGGAGGTTCTAATTTGAGTTCCTTGAGGAGTCTCCATTACTAGGCATTTACGCAGGAGAAAAAATGATTTTATCATAAGGACATTTGCACTAGACTGTTTATGGCAGCTCAATTTATAATTGCCAAGATGTGGAAACAGCCTAAATGCCCACCAACCAAGGAATGGATTAACAAGCTGTGTTATGTGTATACCATGGAATACTATTCAGGCATGCGAATAGAATATAGAATATAGAATATATTCTATTTTTCAAAACACAAATTCGTAGTAAACATTATGTGATAATAACACTGAAAGTGTATTAAATAATAAAACAGTTAAATGAAACAAGTTGTAAGACTCATTTTTCTATGTATTAACCTGGATAGAATTGAAACACATTGTTCTTAGTAAAGTGTCACAAATATGGTAAAGTAAACATTCAATGTACTCAAAAGTAGTTGATTACTACATGTATTTAACTATTCAATGTACTCAATACTACATGAAGCCAGCAGATTATCTAATACCCACATAAGGGAAAGTTTCAATTCAATTCAAGTTGGGGAGAGGGGGAAAAATAGAAGGGGGAAAGGAGAGGTGTGGAGGGGATGGGTGTGTTCCTACTTAATAGGCACAATGTAAGGGTATATGGCACACTTCTTGGATACAGAACACAACTACAAGAGGTACTGTACCTAACAAATGCAAATATTATAACCTAGTTGTTTGTACCCTTATATTAAAATTTTAAAATAGAAAAGAAATGAAAGTAGAATTCTCATTCCTAGGTTTCCTATGTCGAAGTTAGTGCTCTGATTGAGACAGAACATGATCTGAAACTTGGATAGAGGATTCTGATATAATGCACTTAAGACTTTCGAGCCCAGACTACCTCCCTGGCCTTGCATTAATGGACCCCCCCACACACACACACACACTCCAATAAACTCTAATGAACTCCTTTGCTTCAGAACATTGCAGAGACTACTGTTTGCCTCACAAGACAACAGAAAGGTTGTTCTGAGTTTGGGATTGAGAAAGGGGACTGTAATCTGATGGAGCAACAGGATCTAGCTCACAGTTCCTGGCAGGAGCAGTGAGTCTACATATGGAGCTGGGTATTGAAGTTGCTCAGTAAAGAAGAGTTGTTGTAATACACAGTTTGATACACGTAAAATAATGTGTATTGAAATGAAAACATGGTCTATAGAAAAGGATTTAAAGTTCTGCTTAAGACCTCAGTGCTATTATGCTGCAAGGAGGGCTCTTAGAAGCTGGAAAAATAATAGCCCATACCACATTAAGCAGAAGTGTCAGGTCAGATGGTAGAGGAAGAGGCCAAAAATTCTAGAGAGGGGAGTGGGAGTTCTAGAGAAACTGTGTAATTCCAGAAAACCCACAAGCTGACCATGAGCCAAGCCTGAAGAGTATGCCATTTACCAACGCGATAAAAGCTGAGCAGCTCAGTGGCTGCTCTCTTCTGTAGGCCAAGGTTACGTTTAGGAGATGCTGTTACAAAACTGGGCTCCCTGGTAGCAATGGCTATGAAGGGATCCCAAATGACAGATGACAGCATCAAATGCTAGAAGCGATGTAGGTACAACTATTGCAATAAGTGGCAAGATTAAGATGTCCGCAAGAGGACCTTCCCCATAAAGAGCCAGGAAGATAGTAGACAATTTATATCGGGGTAAAATAGATGATTGGTCAATATGGGTATTGTTCAATTATAAAAACAAAATGAATTAGAATATGCAGCTAGGAAGCAGAAGGCAATCTCCCTAATAAAAGATAAACATTTATATTATTTGCTCTGTTCTCAGACCTGGAACCCATTGACTGGAGAGAATGAGGCCCCATGAGGAAAGACCCTGAAATGCCACAGCAAGCACATTTAGTAATGGTTCCCCCTTCCTCTCCCAACGGGAATCATGGCTACTTGCTCAGAGAAGCATTTACTGGGGAAAGGGAAATGACTAGACATTTAGAGAACTATTGGGCACAACCTCCTTCCTAGCTGACAGTGATAACTCAATCCAAAGTTATCATGACCCCCTGCTAGAAAGATGATAGGTGTCAGTGTGGCTGCTGAGGTAGAAACCCGAAGTTCATGAAACTAATTTTCTTGCTTTAAGTTTCCTTACGAAACAAGACAAAGTGAAGTCTTGACTGAACCAAACATTGTATTAGAAGGGAATGAGTAATGCAAGAGGGTAGGAGGTCAATTTAAGGTGGTTCACTGCTCTATTCTCCCACCTGGTACAGAGGCACTCACTCACCAGCTTCTGGCAGTGCTGGCTGCTGAAGCTCACATCAATAACCCTCGCTAGGATTTGCTGTTCGCTTAAGGAAATTTTTCTACCTACAGTCACTTGCTTTTATTTGATTCCTAAAGCCAGAATGTAAATATATCAATTTAGAACTTGAGAAATCTATAATTGCAACCAGCTGCTGGCTGTTCTGATACGCCTTGCCATATTGCAGCTGCTGTTGTGAAATAAGCCAGAGGGATGCCAGTGAAAAATCAGATGACTCAAAGAAATGCTTTGGTTTAATTCTGCTGGTGCTGCCATTGAAGTTGAGCTGTGTACATTGGATGGTCTTTCCTGACACTTGAGGTATAGCCCAGACATATCCCCTTGAGGTTGGAAGGCCACCAAATCACTACCAGGCACCAGTTGCTCAAGAGACTAGCTGGCTTTTTTCATGACACAGCTTACACACACACACAGACATACACACACACAGTACCCCTCCACACACCCCATGCACAACCCCCCCCCCCACAGCACAATTATTTTCCCACAATTTGCTAGTAGAGCTAAATGCTGAAATTGGAACTGGACCAAATCACCTCTCCAGGCTCCTCTCTCAAAAATGGAAGAGTTTGGGATATTAATTACTTTCTTCCCAGTTGGATGGTCACACTTTATGCTAATTTTCTCATGTAATGCCCAGAAAATTTGAAATCTTTATACTAAGAAATGTGGGATGAAATTGTTTTTTTCTTTTTTTTTTTAAAGAATGGGGGAAAAAAGAAATAAAATCTGTTTTATTTTTTTTCCAAAGCAATCGAAACTCCCTATCTTTTATCCCTAATATAAAATAGGTCACACATCAGAGTCTTCCCAAAGCAAAAATAGTAATACCAAGGAGATTTATCTCTCCATGTTGGATCTGGAGGTTTAAATATCAAGTTTCTACTAATAACACAAACAAAATATTTACTAGACCACCTTAGCAGACATGCTTTAACATAGACATGAACTGTATTGGAATAAAAACTAGACCTAAGTGTTTGAAAGAACTGTACATTGATGAACATTATATTCTGCTGTCGAATTGATCAACTGTAAAAGAAAATTGAATCTTATAACTTGTTACATTTAACTATTTTATTATTTAGTACACTTTGAGGGTAATTATCACATAATGTTTACTAGGAATTTGAGTTTTAAAAAATAGAATATTGTAGAGGTAAAGAAAATGGTAGTAAGTTTGCAGTAGAAATACGTGGTTAAGGATTTTGGATTCAAAAACTAGTGAGTGAAGTCCAACTTGAAATAAAGTATTTTCCCCTGAAATATAAAGATTAGTCATCTGCATTTGATGAATATATTTTTATAATTGCTCAAATTATATTTCAATCTACCTCTATGAATACTGTCTTCTACATTATTTTAAATCTTTCATTGGTTTTATTAGATGCATATATTACAAAGAGCAAAATGATTAGTTAATGAACTCTTTCTTCTGCTTCAGCACCCAGCCACAAAACTATTTTGAAGTGAGAGTAATGTATCATAAATAGAATATTCCTAAAGACAATGATACAGAATCATTTAAAAACTTTAAGTTGCTAGCAGGTGATGAACAAGCTTCCAGATGGAAATAAAAACACTTCAATCACTATTTTATTGGATGTCAATGGGTATCCTATTTGATATGACAAAGCAGTATTTATAATGTGAAGTCTGGAGCTTGGATAGCCAGGCAGGGAGTGGACAACAGAATTTTTCAATTACTTAAACAAAATTCAGAAAGAGCTGTTTAAGACAAGCAAAAAAAAAATATGAAGATTTATTAAAGAAAAGCAGAAAAGCACATCTCCATGCAAAGAGAGAGATGCCATTTTCTAGTGGCCTTGCATTCTGCAGAAGGCATTGGAAGAAGAAAAATGTCCTCAGGATTGCTCCCAAAGTCGGCTGACCGTTGCACATAACTCTACCTTGTGATTTTTTACAGGGGTGGGGACTTCAGGGAATAAAGAGAAACATACAGAGGTGGCTCAGCAGGTGTCATTGATTCTTAGCCCGAATGCAGCTTCGAAGTGTTTTAAAGGACTGCAGGTAGGAAAAAAAAAGTGGCCAAGGGAAGCGTATTCCATCCAATACTCTGCCACACTGTATATATTGTTACTGGTGGTGCCGATAACAGACTTTCATAATCTCCTCTCCGTTTTTTGTTGCTCACACAGGAGAATTAATCATCTTCATAGAAGGAGGGGTGGAGGTGGGTTAGAAAGGGGATATAGGATGGGTAATCCACTTGATCCTGGTAAATCTCTGATACTATTCTCTATTTTTTTTCTACCAAGCAAAACAAAACCGAACATTTCAGGTTTACATAATAATGTCCGAGCCAAACAACAAAGCTGATTTTAGTTCAGTATAATTAATGGTCTTTTGGCAAAACTACTTTTGACTTCATTTAAAATTCTTATTTAACGTTAAGGTTATAAAACTGAAAACATGAATTCATATCAGTGTGATGCTCACTAATAAAAAAAAAGAACATATTTTTGGGATTATACTGCATTCTGATGACCCTTTTAATTTGCTTGTTGGAGAATAAGAAAGAGAGAAGACAGAAAATTGCTATGGAAATAAAACTGCAAAATGTTCTTTTCAAGACAATACAAAGTGACTGTGGTCCAGAATTCATTTAATTTCAACAAACAAGTGTCAGATATTTATTATCTGCCAAGAACTTCACCAGTTGCTCAAGATAAAAATGTAAAAAAAAAGGCACTATTTCCTGCCCTCAGCTTTCTTAGAGTGCAGCTGTGAAGTTAGAACCCTGCCAAACAGTTCAACAGAGAATGTCATGCACTGGTCATGTGATCCAGGAAAGCTGCAACGATAGAGCCAACGAAAGCCATTCTGGTGCTTTTTTATCCCACCTTTTTTATCCCAACCTTTTTTATCCCACGACACACTTGAACCTATAGTTAAACTTTCATGGCACACTTAAATTATGTTGATAAAAGGAAAAAGAAGAATATACTTACCGTGCTTTGAACTTCTTTCAAAAATAATTTGATTCATGATCTTTAAAAATGTTCGTGGCACACCTAAGATCCTTTCACAGCACACCAGTTGAAAATCACTGCATGGCTCTTGAAAATCATGAACATTTACTGTGAGAAAGAAGGGGTGCTCTCAAACACTAACCTGAGGATCAGACAGAAATGGATGAGAGGAACAAAAGAGAGACAGCCAACCTGTGTCAGGTTTTACACTGTAGTTTCATTATTTGCCAGGGAGCGAATGTTCCGATTATTAGAAACACCTGTGCAGGAAAGCTATACTCACCCTCAACAAAACCATACACAATTTTTGAATTATCTGATACTTTGTCTTATTTACACTCCATCTCCTCTCCATTAAAATAAAGACTGCATGTTGAATAGGGGTGGACTTGCTTTCCATTTCTGCTCTGTCAGTGTGATTAAAAGGTGAACACATATTATTCAGCCCCAGGCAACATCTCGCATGGGGTCTCCAGCATCCAGGGGGGAATTATTTCACAGTTAATGAACGGCTGAAATCATTTCTAGCCAAGCAAAATGTTTTTTATCAAATTCATTTTTTTCACTTTTAAAATATATGTTCATTATTTTTGGCACATGAGGGAAATGGCTATTTTTAAAAAGTCATTTAAAGCTAGAAATTGTTTATAATTGAACACTGTCAGAAGGTGGAGGCAAGGGAAAGAGTGAAGGATTAAAAGGGCTCTGTTCCTAACAGAAGCATGAAAACCCAACTTCTTTCCGGTCCATGCTCCTGTGACCTCCCAGAGAAGCAGATGGCTTTGAACTTTGATCACAAATCATAATCTGTATTTTAAAGAAATTGAACAATGTTCATATTCTTTAGAGAGAGGATAATTAAAAAGCAGTAACATTATCTTCATCTTTCCAAATGTAAATATTTTTGCTGTCTTCTATTGTAGAAGTTCTCAATGTTAATTGCAAAAACCCAAACCATATGAATGTGTTTCGGATATGAAGAAAAACCAGTTGTCATGAATCCTGCTATAACTAATTGGGTATAATTCATACCATCCAAGCCTCTCTGGGCCTTTGTTTGTCCTACAGCTCTCTACACACCCCAACCTCAGGCTTTTGCATCTGTAGTTACCTCTGCTTGGAATTCAACCCCTTGGATATATGAAGTGCTTACTCCCTCACAGTTTTCTTGTTAAGCCTTTAGAAAGGCCTCCTGCAACCACTCTACCTGAAACACCCCTCCCCATACTTGTCTTTGTTCTACTCACTTTGTTACATTTTTCTCCACTGCACTTTTCCCCTCAGAAGGCAAAAGAGACTTGCCCGGAACCACTCCACTTGAGAGTGACAGATGCGGGATTCATTCAGGGGCTCTGGCACCCGAGTAGTCATCTGTAACCACGTAACTGTGCCACCCTTCTGTACGAGGCCCTTAGGAAATATGTGTGGAGTGAATTTAATATATTTCCTGACACATTTTTATGTGTCTATCCTCTATTTCATAAATGGAAGCAAATAATATGTATTACATTCTACCCTCTTAAAACGTATACAATTAACAAATTTCTATGTCTCTATGCAAATATCTCTTTAAATCTAGCTATAGGTCATAATTATTTTAATCAATGTATGATTGCTGGATATTTAAATAGTATCCATATTTTCACAATTGTAGTTTTTGAAAAGGCTATATTGAATAGCTGTCTGACTGATTAGTCTTAGGTTTATTGATTTCATATTATTTGAACCCTCCTATCAATCTGAAATTAAAGAAGTAAAAGAGTAGCTATCTGATTATTTTCTTAGAGCAAATTTCTATATGACATCATTAGGTCAAAGGATAGGGATACTCTAAAGGCATTTTAACCATTTTTCCTAATTCCTCTCCAGAAATTTCATACCAACTGGTATATAAGTAAGGATGGTCGTGGGTACTTTGCTCTGTCCTGGGCCTTTCCTGGTCCCACTTGTTTCTGGGGGCAGGATGCTCAGGTTGTGGGCCTGTGTATGCTTTTTAACTATATAATTTTAGATGGTGATTTAAACTCCCTTTCTTCTATTTTGTATTTTAAAATGTTATACATAAATATAATTAATACTTTATTATATATGCTATACAGTTTTGTTTTTTCAGTGTCTTTGTGGTTTTTTTGTCTTAGTTTATGATCTATGTTTTCTCTTCCTCTTTGGTCTTTCTTTTTTCATTGGGGAAGCTGTTTTGTAGTATTGTTTTAATTTTTACATACTCAAATTTATTAAACATCATGTTTAATAATTTGTTAAATTAATAATTTAATTTGTTTATTAAACAAATTTATTAAACATATTCCTAAATATAAGATTGTGGTTTTAATTTTAATAGTACAGTAAAAAAAATTAGCTATTGATTTTTTTAAACTAGAGAGTTTGCCTAATACCAACGTATTCCTTCTCTATTGATTAGAAATGCCATTTCGTTATATAATTAATGTGAGTGGATACATGAGGCTTCTGGACTCTTAATTCTTCTCTGGCAACAGAGCTATACTCATAAATGTATATGAACATGTTTTACATTATTTTATTCGCAAAAGCCTTACAAAATGTTTTGATGTTCAGACCGGCAAAAGTCCTTTTTGTCACATTTTTTTTTCTCAACAATTTTGGGTTATTCTTACACGTGGAAATCTAGCCTTTATTGATGAATATATTTGAACATAATCTTTAAAAACTTACAGCAGAAGGCTCTGCTTCTTGTGAGAAAATCAAATATTAAACAAATATATAAAGTAAAGAGTGGAAGTTTTCACCTCTGTTTTTCCTTTCTCCCTTTACCTGTCCTGGAATTGTTACTATTTCTTGTGTATTTCTGTGCCTCCTTTGCGCGTACAAATTCTATCCATTGTCCTGCGACTTGCTTCTTACGCGACATATATTATCCCAGTACATGCAGGTGTAACTTATCCTTTCGATTTCCTACATAGATTTCTATACTATGAAAATATTAAAGTGTATTTAGTTATTAAATGAACTTCTAGAATGACTCTAGTTTTTGCTGTTGCCAGTAGTTCAGCAATAATTTTTACCCATGTCCTCGCATTTAGATGCCAATATTTATGAAGAATAGATACTTGGATAATGAATTGATCATGCACAGGATATGCACATTGATCAGTTTTGTAGAAACTATCAAATGACCCTCCAGTTGACACTTCCACTTATAGATAATAAGCGTGCCCATATTCCCTTCTTGGTAAACGTTGGGTATTTTCACTCTGGTTCTCACTCCAACTAGCTTACATTTCTTACCTTGAATGTGATAGGAATTTCTCCTTATCCTTTTATGTCCTGTGTCTCACAAAGACCTATCCTAGCCATGTGTCTCTAGGTGAAAATTTTCTATATTAAATATTTGATTTTTCCTCTCTCTATTAGTGGGATATTACACTGCTTGGGAATTTTCTATTTCGTAGATATAAGACTTTTCAGATCTTTTCTCTGTCTTAAATTTTCTCGATATTTTTACATTATTTTTTACTCTGTACTACACTATGGGAGGAAAAAGTAAGTGTATCTTCTGGTTTACTAATTCTATCTTAAGTATGATTTGTTCCTTAATTTATTCTTTGTATAGAAATTTTAAATTTTTAGCCATCACAGTTTTAATTTCTGAAAATTCCGATCATATCTTACCTTTATTAATTATTGCTTGTTTTCTACCATTTCATCTTTTTCCATCTTTGTCAACAGAATACTGGATGGCAATGTGGTCAGTTAAAAAAATTCTCTTTTCCAGCCTCCATTTCAATTATGGACAGCAGCATTCTGGTAAATATTTACTAACTAGATATCTCTTTGCTTTTTGTTTTTGTTTTGTTTGTTTTTTCTTGTCTGGACTGTAACAATGAGATTAAAGGTAGGTAATAAGCCTGTGATAATAAGAGTAGACACTTTGGAGGAGAGTAGGGCAGCAGGATAAAATAAAATATTAAAAATATTGTAGAATGCGGTGATATTTTCCCCTGAACTTCTTGTTATGCATTTTCTTTTATGGATAAACAAACTGAACCTCACATATAGACAGTGCCTTAATTTATACTATGGTACTGAATCATACAAATAATTATTAAATTTGAAACCAGGCAATAGACCCTACTAGTCAATGGGAAAAGTATAATTGTTCCATGTGTTAAGCAGGTTCACCATGCACTGGTTACCAACAATTCTGAGTCTAGTGAGACGTTATACTCATTTGCAGCAGTTTATGGGAAGTGGATTTATTACTTACAGATAAACAGCTAGGGACAAAAGAAGTCTACAGTTCATTGGAACTGGTTCCCCAAGGCTGAAGAAACCTTTCCAGGGCAGATGGAGTCTGGGCCACACATGCCCCACTTGCACTAAAGCTGAGAAACAGCCTGCCTTGAGTTACAGACATCGGAGGCCACGAGACTCACTGGGAAAAGCTCTGAAGGGCGTCCTCCTTCCAGGGCAGAAAGGAAGAAAGCCTGAGTAGTCCTGGGAAGTTCTTTACCAACTCAAGCTATTATATTCCCTAGGAGGGATGGGAACAACACCTGGGCTATTTCAGTTAGTTCCTGCCTATGTTAGGATATAATTATTCAAGAATCCTGTCCTCGGGTTGGTCCAAGACTACCCAGAACTGCCCTGAAGACATGTTTTTAAAAAATGTTTGACAAAATATTAAAAATTCTCTCACTGTCAGCAATAAATGTATAGAAAAATGAAAAGGGGAAACATATTTATTTAGTATACTGTAAAACATTAAAAACATTGATAACAAGTTTTAAAGCAATAACAACCATATATTCCGCAGCCTTAGGTAGTCTCAACTGGGTGGCTCTTCTGTTGAATGTGGTGCTGGTTGAAGTCATTCATGGGACTCTCCATGGAGTCGCTTCATACCTACTCAAGCCCAAGACTCCCCACAGAGCATTGGGGTCCACAAGTGACAAAGCAGAAGCTGGAAGACCTGTTAAACCTAAATTTGGATGCAGGTGTCTTGCCCAGCAGCAGGACTAAACAACAGGGTTCATTGCTTCTCTGCACGAGGGATGGATGGCAAAGAGGTCACTGGGGATAAGGCTGTAAAGCACATGGAAGGTGCTCAACCATCCTTCATCTGTCAACTGGATTTGAAAGGAGCCACTGTTAAGTTTTCAAAGGAGCATTTCCTAGTTGTGGAAATGGGTTGTGCTGGGTTCGAGGAAGGAAAAAATGAACACTCCATCCTATTCAGCAGGTGCCTCGAGACTGCAGCCCACTCCCACATGTGGAATAAAAAGTGAGGCATCTACAAATGCTTTGCCAGGAAAGCAGCTCAGCTTGCTTCCCAGGGCCCGGTGCATCTGTGTGGCTCCAGCCTCTTTGTGCACAGTTCCTATCTGCCCATTCATGCTCCAGAGTTGGCAAGATTCAATTTATGGAGACCCGATAAGAGCTGACACCACTTACTGGGTGTCAGCCACATGCCAGACTAAGAACACTGGGAGAATATGACACAATCCTTGCTTCAGAGAACTACAACTCTTGAAATGGGGTCACATAAGTGAATCAGCCACCTCCATGTGGTGATTGTCAAGGTCAGAACTGCGAGTGAGTAGGAGTGCTACCATCCTGCACAGGCTTGCAGAAAAACCACTGCCACTGCCTGCCATGTGCTCTACAATTGCTGTGCATGCAAGCTGCGGTGATGGGTGGGCCTCCCCAGTGGAAGAGGCTTGGGGCCTGGGCAAACACTACTGCCACCTTTGGGTCCCATTTTCCCATATATGGAAGTGGGGTGAACTTGGTTGTGAGCTCTGAGGCTTCCTGTCTATTCTATACCAGCTTCTCAGGGCTTGCTTCCCGACGTCCCTGGACCCTCCCTGTAGGCAGCATTCCTACACCCCAAGATGGCAGCAAACCACTGTTCAGGAAAGGCTGATCACACACTTTCTTTGCTCCACTGCTGAATAACTAACTAGCACTAAATTGTCTCTTCCTCACAGGCTGATCTTTTTTCCCTCCCAGTTCAAGGCATTCTCTCTGCTAGTTAGCTATTATTCCATAATGTATTTCTTTGTTTTAAATTAATATGGGGGTACAAATATGTCTGGTTACATAGATCACTTTTATAGTGTTTGAGTCATGGTTATAAGTGTTCCTGTCACCCAGATAGTGTTCACTGTATATGTTAGGTAGCTTTTTGCCCAGCCCCTCCTCCCCTCTACTGCTTACTTGATTTCTGTTAAGTTTTCCTTCCAAGTGCATGTGTGCTCATTGAAACCTAGTTCCAGTTTAATAGTGAGTATATGTAGTGTTTGTTTTTGCATTCTTTAGATACTTCACTTAGGATAATGTTCTCCAGTTCCATCCAAATTGGTGTGAAAGGCATTAAATTTTCCGTCTTCATGGCTGAGTAGGATTCTATAATATACATATGCCACATTTTTTAAATCAACTAATAAATTGATGGGCACATGGGATGATTCCACATCTTTGCAATTGTGAATTGTGCTACAATAAACGTTTGAGTACAGGTGTCTTTTTGAAAAATGACTTTTTTTCCTTTGAGTAAAATGGACTAGTGGGATTGTTGCACAGCATAGCAGGTCTGCTTTTAGTCCTTTGAGGTAGCTTTATACTGTTTTCTATAGAGGTTGTATTAATTTGCAGTCCCAACAAGAGTATATGAACATTTCTCTTTTTTTGCATCCATGCCAGCTTCTATTATTTTTGGACTTTTCTAGTAAAAGTCATTCTACGAGGCATAAGGTGATATCTCCTTAGGGTTTTAGTTTGCATTACCCAGATAATCAGTAATGTTGAGCATTTTTTTCATGTCTCTTGGCCCTTTGTCTATCTTCTTTTGAAAAGGTTCTGTCCATGCCTATTTTTCGACGGGTTGTTTGGTTATTTCTTGCTGATTTGCTTGAATAGTATGTATAATTGTGAATATGTTTTCCTATTCTGGAGGTTGTCTGTTTGGTCCATCAATTATTTCTTTAGCTGTGCAGAGATTTTTTAATTTAATCAAGTTTCATCCATTTATATTTGTTGTTGCTATTGTTGCCCTTAAGAACTTCTTAATAAATCTTTCACCTAGGCCATTATTTAGAAGGATGTTTTCAACATTTTTTTCCTAGAATTTTTGTGGTGTCATGTCTTATGTTTAAGTTATTTATCCATCTTGAATTAATAGTCGTGAGTGGTGAGAAATACACATCCTTTCTCATTCTTCTGTATGTGGATATCTAATTTTCTCATTTAGTGAGTAAGGATTCTTTTCCCCTGTGTATATTGTTGTCTGCTTTGTCCATGATCAGTAATCTGTATGTGGATGGTATTATATTTTAGTCTTCTATTCTATTCTATGGGTCTAAGTCTCTATTTTTGTACCAGTAACATATTGTTTTGGTTACTATGTTCTTGTAGTATTGTCTGAAGTCTGATAATGTGATGTCTCCAGATTTTTTTCCTTTTGCTGAAGGTTACCTTGGCGATTCAGGTCCCCAAAAAAGCATAGAATTATATTTTGTAGATCTGTTAAATATAACATTAGTGGATATAGCATTGAATCTATAAATTACTTTTGGTAGTATGGACATTTTAACAATGTTGATTCTACCAATCCCTGAGTGTGTTGTTTTTTTACATTTGTTTGTATCCTAGGCCCTTTCTTTCTTCCCTTTTTTTTTTTTTTTTTTTTTTTTTTGAGACAGTCTTAGTTTCTCGCCCTCAGTAGAGTACTTTGACATCCCAGCTCATAGCAACCTCAAACTCTTGGGCTCAAGCAATTCTCTTGCCTCAGCCTCCCAAGTAGCTGGAACTACAGGCACTCACCACAACACCCCGCTATTTTTGGTTGCAGTTGTCATTGTTGTTTAGCTGGCCTGGACCAGTTCAATCCTGTCAACTTCAGTGTATATGGCTGGTACCATAGCCACTGTACTACGAGCACTGAGCTTGCCATTTCTTTTCTTAGTGTTCAATATTTATACCTCCTTGGTTAAATATATTTGTAAGTATTTTATTTTCTTTGTAGTTACTGTGAATAGCATTGAGTTTTTTATTTGAACCTCAACTTGACTATTGTGTATAGGGATGCTACTGATTTGTGTACACTGATTTTATACCATGAGCCTTTGCTGAATTTGTTTATCAATTCTACAGGTATCTATCTTGGTGGAATCTTTAAGATTCTCTAGGTATAAGATCATATTGTCTACAAAAAGTAGTTTTACCTTCTCTTTCCTGATTTGGATATATTTAATTTCCTTTTCCTGCCTGATTGGTCTGGCTAGGACTTCCAGCAGTATGTTGACTAGAAGCAGCGACTATGGGCATCCTTGTTTTGTCCAAGTTCTTACTAGGAATGTCGAATGTTTTTTTTGCACCTCTGGAGATGATAATATGATCTTTATTTTTGCTTCTGTTTGTGTGGTGAATCACATTTACCAATTTATATGTTTATATGCTTGCATTCCTGGGATGAAAATCACATGGTCATGGTGGATTATTTTTGATGTGCTATTGAATTTGGTCTGCTAGCAACTTACTGAGGATGTTTGCATTGATAAGGGATATTGGTTGTAGTTTTCTTTTTTTTTGTAATGTCCTTTCCTGGCTTTGGTATCAAGGTGTCATGGGCTTCATAGAATGAGTTGGGGAGGACCCCCTCCTTCTTGATGTTACAAAATAATTTCTGCTTTATGGGTACCAATGCTCTTTCTTGGTCAGATAAAATTCAGCTGTGAATTTGTCATACTTCTGGTGTTCCTCCACTGATTGCTTCTTATTTGTAGCACCTATTGTTTTTTGTGGGGGTTTCTTTTGCTTAGATGGGGCTTTTCCCCTTCGCTTTACTTGTGCAGGTGCATTTGTAGCATATGTTGGCTTCTTTAAGAATCTTTGGCTTTGTTTGTGAATCCTTTGGTGGTAATCTAAGTTCTGGATAGAAGCATTGGTTATAGATTTCCTTAACGTGGTGTTTTACTCAGTTGCTAGTTGTTTGAGGGCTGTAGCAGTGGTAAGTTATTTGTGCAGACAGATTCCCTGTCTTGCTGTGATGAGAGAGGATGGAAGACATTGAAATCCTTTTTTTCCCCAGCCCTGTGGATTTCCTGGCTGTGTGAATTATATTGAGAATTAAAGTGTTATTTCTTTATAAAGACACTCAAAAGAGTAGTTTGAAAAGTGTTTATCTTCTTATCATGTAAGTTAAGACAGAGACTCAGCATCTTTTATATGTCTTTGTGAATTATTATACTCCTTTCTTTATTTTTTTAACTGACAAATAAAAATTGTATATACTGTATTCTGCTGGGTAAGATGTGCTCCCGTGCATAGTGCTCTCCTATGCTTTGGCTAATGCTTTTGGGAAAATACCTCTGGAGAAAGTGGCAGCTTTGGGCTGGGAGAGGCGCATCTGGGAGGATAATGCTTCTCTGATAAATGCGCAGATTTCACAAGCTTATGCAGCCACCTGCTCTTTTAAGGTTGGTCCTTCCCTGTCTCCTGGAAGCCCTTCTGTCCTCATTTTGGGGACCATGGCTGAGATGGCAACAGGCATGACCAGCAGGGTAGGAACTTTTGAGGCTAATCAGCCCATGGAAAGAGAGGCAGGTCCCTGCTGCCTACACAGGATCCCAGTCCCCTCTGGGCAGCTAAGCCTCAGGCCTCTGCCCTTTGGAGCCCAGCTTGCCAGCCCCACATTACCTCCCCTAATTGTGGCATTCAGCAGAGGCCACTTCCCCCTCCTACCAGAACCCAGATTCTCCCATATTAGAGCACCTGGCAGGCCCAGGCAGGAGAGCACAAAGGCCTCAAAAGGCCTGCTGGGATCCCCCACTTCTGAGCCTTCCTACCTGTGTATAATGCTGAAGCCTTATTTTTTCAACAAAAATGTGGGCAAAAAAGTGCACATTATATATGGCAAAATACAGTATTTATTATGTAGAAAATGATGTTTTGATTATATATGCATTGTAGAGTCGCTGAATCAAGCTAGCCAACATAGGCATTGCCTCTCCTACCACTTTTTGTGGTGAGAACACTTAAAATCTTTCATCAATTTTTAAATACATAATACATTATTATTACCTATTGTCACTATGTTGTACAGTGTACAGATAGATCTTACCTTTCTCTCTTTTTTTTTTTTTTTTTGCAGTTTTTTTGGCCAGGGTCGGGTTTGAACCTGCCACCTCCAGTATGTGGGGCCAGCGCCCTATTCCTTTGAGCCACAGGTGCCACCCTAGATCTCATCTCTTGAAATAATCTTTCATCTAACTGAAATTTTGTATTCATTGAGCAACATCTCCTTATTCCCTTCACCTGCTGCTGGAAACTGCCATTCTAGTCTCTGTTTTCATGACTACATTTTTGAGATTCCACATATAAGTGAGATAATGTGGTATTTGTCTTCCTGTGCCTGACTTATTTAATGTAATGTTTTCCAGATTCACTCATTTTGTCATAAATGATAAGATTTTATTCATTTTAAGGCTAAATAGTTTCCCTCTGTGTACACATGCCTCATTTTCTTCATCTATTGATGGATACTTAGTTTGATTCCATATCTTGACTATTATCAATATGTTCCAATAGACATGGAAGTACGGATATCTCTGCAATACAATGACTTAATTCCCTGTATACGCTCAAGTAGTGAGATTACCAGATCACATGATAATTTTATTTTTAGTTTCTTGAGGAACATCCATATTATTTCCCATATATCTATGGTAATTTCCATAATATACAAGAGTCTCCTTTCCTCCACATCCTCACCAACACTTGTTATCCTTCGTCTTTTTTAATAGCTATTCTAATAGGTGTGCAGTGATATGGCATTGTGGTTTTAACTTGCATTTTCTTGATGGTTAGTGGTGTTGAACACTTTTTGTTTTCATGTTGTACCCCTTTCTAAGTTTTGATCAGTGTCCAATATTTCATCCTTTGTACTTTCAGTGTTTTAAAATATTTCTAAGATTTCCTGTAGTGTAGTGTTTTGGGCTAGAACATCGTTATACTTTCCATCACAACACTTTTCTCATTTATGTCAATGAATGTGGTCTTTTATGGCTATATAAATTCATATTTAAGTTTAATTAGTTGACCTCCTGTGTGGTTTTCCTTCTCACATATAATTATTGTTCTTCTATCAGGAATAATGATTCTGGTTATAGTAAGAATTAGAGTAGAAACTTGCATTCCAGCAGGTTTTTCTTTTCAGAGACTATGGAAACATTTACAAGCAGGGGCTACTCATTTGTCAGAATAGCTTAAAGTTATCTGAAGAGTTCCCATCTCTCTCTGGTCTACTCTTGAACTCTGTCAAGGAATATAGTCTGTATTATTTCAAGAGTTGATTTTCAGAGCATTCAGTGGAAACAAACATCACAGCAACATACATGAAATGCTGAGCTTATATTGAATGAATGACCTTCTAGATTACTTCTTGATCCCTCTTAGTCTGAGCTCCAGAAGTCTATGTTCCTTAGAGCAAGTGCATTCCATTTATGAATTATTCTTTTGCCTAATGGGATTAGATCTTTAGTACTCTGACATTCTGTCATTAATCCAATGCAATTTTCTGTATATTTTGAGAAGATTTCCTCAGTGTTGCTTGATAGATGGTTCTTTCTTAGAATTTTTTTATATTTATATTTCTTCTAGTATTATAATCACCTTGTGGTAGACAAGAAGGACTTTTTTTGGTACATTGAACTTAAATCAGATAAACATTAGAATCAGTGACATTATGAAAAACTCAGATGTTGACTAGAATTTCATCAACACATCAGATACAAAAATATATTAAAACAAATATATTAAATTTATAAATTTACTGTGGTATTGTTCTGTAAACTTCTTAGCACTTGTAGACACTTGGGATTATATACTTAGTACACATTTCCCATGTCAATAATACTTGCAAATACTTCTATATTTCATGATATATTGACTACTTTATATTTTAGAATTTTAGGAAGCTTTTTACTTAGTTGTTTTTACTGTCTTTATATTTAAAAATATCATAATTAACATCATTTTATCTAAAATTTTATTTACATTGAAGACTAAACCCTTAAAAAGATTCTGCAGAAATCGGAAGAAGAAATCTAGTTGTCAAGTAAATGCAGATGCAAATAACCAATTTGATTTGATAATGGTTTTTCAGAGAGAGACGCCAAATGAAAAGTGAATTGGGCTTAGGAATTAAACAGATGTTGCATATTTGATTTGAGGGATACCATCTACTATCTGTATGCTTCACTTTTCTTATATGTAAAATGAAGATGGTAACATGTTCATAGGACTGTTGTGAAATTAAATGAGATGCTGTATGCTGATCACTTTGTGCTTGGTTAATAATGATTTATAATTTATATTCACATGTACAGGTTGTACACTGCAGTGTATGGCACACACATGTGTGTTTGTATGTGTAAACTCTAGACAAAAGGAAATGGTTGCTTTTTAAATTAATCCTGTCCTTATCAATACCAAAGATTTCTAATTTATTTCATTAGTGTTCTGAACTAAAATTTCTAATGAATTATCTCAGTTTTCTTCAAGCTATGGTTAATTGGATCTAACTTCTGTTCCTTTCTTGAAACCTGTGTTTTCACAAAATTCTATTTGATAAGAGATCATATTGACCAATAATATGATTAAATTTCATCTTTAGCTTTTATAATAGGATGCTCTAGTTAAAGGAAAGCTCTTGATTTGTTCTCATCTATGAAGCTGATGAGTAAAGATTCCTATTCACTATTAAGTTTCCCTTTGTATGAATCTGTTTCATGCACATTTGTGAAGCCTTCTTTATGGAATTTTTGTATCTTTTGAAAAATCCCTGTATGTGTTTTCCTCATCGTTCTAGATTTTTTCCAGATTGTTTGACAGGGTGGGATTGACTTGGTAAGTAATTATGTGTTTTGATCTTTTAAACTATAGTTCATTTGATTTCTTGAATTTTTTTATAAAAATCTAATATGATAGCACTTGAGACAATGTCATATGCAGAGGTATCCACATTGCAGTCCATGGGCCACATATAGATTATCTGAGGACTGCTTTGCTTATCCGCAGTGTTGGGTATCACAAAAAGAATAAACAAACTTTTTATTTTGCTCCTCAGCTTTTGTTAGTGACTGTATATTTAATGTGTGACCCAGACAACTCTTCTTCTTTCTTCCAAAGAAGAAAGGTTGGACACCCCTGAGCCAAGAAGATCACAAATCACCAGAGTTAGAGAATGAAGCAGAGAGACAGGCTGTCATCCAACTCTGAAGCAAATACTGAACACCTGTCATGCAGCAGGTTTTCTTCTAGAGACTGGTAAACAAGATATGTACGTAAAAAAGTGACTTAAAACTTGCCAGAGTCAACTTCTTTTCTCATTGAGGATATACATGAAAATGAAATTATTCTCAAAGGAATAGCCAATCAGGAGGCATCCAGAATTAACAGTGTATTTAAATAGATTCATATAGAGGGAAACTTAATAGTGAATAGGAATATTCACTCATCAGCTACATCTATGAGAACAAATCAGGTTCTTTAAAAACCTGTATAGTCTAGGTTTTAAAAGTATGGACTTGGCAGCATAGCCTTGCCAAGGTGACTGCCAATGTAAAGTCTTCAGCCTTTCCAGTTTGCAAAACCACATGAACTAGAATTCTGACTTCTCCTTGATGACTATGCACTTCCTGAGGGAAGAATCTCTGCCTTATGTGGCAATGGGGCAAAATGTTTTAAATGTTTCCTGCTTATATGTGATTATGGTTTTTATTATTATAATGTATATTTAGTGTCATTAATACATTATGGTATATTTTATTCACATATAAAAATAAATTTATATATTTTATGATGTGTATGCATGCTACATATTTCCTAAGAAATCTTCTTATCTATCTTCTACCTTAGGTTTCAATTCTTTATTAAAAATTATATTGTGTCACTTAAATATTAAGGATTGAGCTCACTGATAAAAGAAAATGAATACTAAAGAATTTAATTCTGGTATGATATAAACCATAAGGATACAAGGGAATATTTTTTGATTGGACTTTGTAGTTTTTCAATACAGACTAATATTGGAATGACCTTTTAAGCAAATTAATTTCACTGTTGGCACATATTGAACTTGTGGCCAGCTAAACCCTTTAAGAATTTATTCACATGAATTGCTGTCAGATCAGGACTCTGTAATGATCTGCCTGGCTCCTGTTCCCATTATGTGCAAATCCTCAGGGAAATGAGACCCCACAGTAAACCTTAAAAATCCTATTGATGGAGTTTGGCAATTAGCATTTGTTAACCTATGATGTTGTCACCTGCTTTTTAGCCAGGCTATTGCTTTGCTTTTTGGATTAAAGTTCTTCCCAGAGAGATCTGTATTAAAAACCAGCATCAGCCCTTATTTCTCTAAGTTCTGAGACTGCTGTCATCATTTCTTGCTTTAAATCTTGCTCTTAAACCCCAATTTATTGGGGCGTCCCATGCCATCTTCCTACCACCTCTTCCGTGTGACTTTCCTGTCAGACATCTCTCTTATCATATTGGTGTGAGTCTCAGGTTTAAGTTAACATGCTCTAGTCTAATTTAATGTCTTGCCTTAGCTACCTTCAAGTGTATATTTTTTAGTTCTATTTGTAACCATTTTGGAAAGTCAAGATTACTGTGGTAATTTATGGCCCCTGGGATTTCTGGTATTTATCACTTTGTGTAACATCATCTCCTCATGTTCAGGCTAGAAATGACTCAATGCCTCCAGCCTCTGACAAGCCCTGATCTACTTCCTGTTCTGATGACATTTTTCCAGATCGTCATGCAAAACACAGTCTTTGGAGTCAGGCTTCTCTCATTTAGTATAGCATATTTGGATTCATCCAAGTTGTTGCCTGTAGTGATAGCTGATTCCTTTTTATTGCTAAACAGTATTCCATTTTAAGCATTTACCAAAGTTGTTTAATCCAACACCAGACGATGATCATTTGAGGTATTTTCAACTTGAGGCGATTATAATAAAGCTATTATAAAGTTTATAACCATTTTTGCATGAACATAATGGTTTTTCCTCTTGATTAAATGCCAGGGGGTGGGAATTATATGTTATTATGATTAACTGCAGGGGTAACTTTGTAAGAAATCACTAAACTGTTTTGAGGAACGATTTCCATTTGCATTCTTCTCTGCTTCCTCACAAGGACTTGATATTATAGGACTAATTTGTTTATTTTAATTATTTTTAAAATACATGTGTAGTGGTATTTTATTGTGAATTCCATTTACATTCTCCTAATGAGTGATGACGTTGAACATCTTTTCATGTGTTTATCCGACATCCTTATAGCCACTTTGATGAAGTGTCTATATGAATCTTTTGCCAAAATTTTGAATGGGGAGAGGTGAGAGAAGACATCCTTAATTTGTTTCTTGGTCTTGGGAAGATAAACTCTTTATTTCACTGTTAGCTGTCATTATTTTATAGATGCCATTAATCTATTTTAAAAAGTCCCCTTTTCATTTTTAGATTGTTAAATCTATTATCATCAATGAATGCTGAATTACATAAAGTTTTTTTCCTCCATCTCTTGAAATAATCACGTGATTTTTCTTCTTTAGTCTGTTAATATGGTGAAAGAAATTGATTTTCAAATGCTGAGCTAAGCTTGCAGTTTTCAGAGAACTCCACTTCGTCATGGTAGATGTAATGGATTCCAGTATTTGAGGATTTTCACATCTATGTTTATGAAAGATGTTGAACTTCCTGATCTTTAGTTCTTTGTTGTATTGTAAAATCAGTAAGATGAAGAGTTGGGAATTCACAAAATGAGTTGAGAAGAGTTTCTTCCTCTCCTGTCTTCTGGGAAAGTTTGTGTAGGATTGGTATCACTTGTTCTTTAAGTGTAGTTATTGTCAGAGATATATCAAGACTCTTTCTAATATTATACCTTCAGCCAAATAAGTCTTCTAGAAGTGTTTTTCACAAACACTCAATCCCTTCCTCTTTGCTCCTTTTATACTATAGATTAGGAAAGCGAGGTTTCTTTCTTGTTTTTCTTTATGGAATCATATATGTACTATCCACAACTGTATTCCCTTTACTAGGTTTTTACCTTTATTTTGTGATAGATGCATGTACCTGCATACACACACACACACACACACTTCTTGTTATGATTGCCATTTCCTTTTTCAAAAAGGGTATTTATTGGGGATAGTCCCTTCTACTGACATATCTTAGTTGCAGATCCACAACACCAATCTACATTATCAGGTCTAAAACTATATTTGCCTACTTTAATGCCCATGACCTTTGTATGCGTTCTTTGTGTAATGACGTAAACATAGTTTAGACCACAACAAGGGTGAATTTATTGATTCAGAATTGTGTACTCAACTGTGTGTACCAGAGATTGTGCCAGGCAATGGAGTTTTCTACTTTTATGGATGTATAGGAAAGTGAGAAAAGTAACATTTGTAGCAAATCAAGTAATTCTAATTTTGTTTCAGATTGTCTTCTTTTAATACTAAGAAAACTAAAAACCTTCATTATTTTGTGATTTTTCTTTCTAACCTGCATTTTTCTTTAGTTTTCTTATAGGTGGGGAGTGGAATATTTTGTTCCTTCTATTTAATTTTCAGTTGAAAATTTCTTTTGATTGCTCCTTAAAAATATATATAAAAGCTATTCTATCTGGTTAAAGACTGATTATATTATTGTTGCCAAATTTGTCATAAGTCAAATCCATTTGTTTGGTGACATGTTCATTATTGAATTTTACTGTCATATTTTAATTCTGCAAATATTCTATTCCTTTTGCTATTTCTACAGCACTAAACGGCAACAGTTTACCTATCTCTCAGTAGATGGCTATAATCGTTACATTCCCTACACATACCCTTCTTGGTGTAAACACAAGTTGTACTTTCCAGATCAGAGGATCTGAATTCTACTCTCTTTAGCAATATCACCTGACACCTGTTTTAACTTGAAAAGATGCATAATTACATTTAGTATACTATCACAATCCAACTTATACTCTTTGACCTCTTAAAAATAAATGCTATTCTGTTCCAAACTCATTGAAATTATGTTATTCTGTTTTATGTTTTTAATAAACATAATTAATATAATTTAAATATGTGGTAGCACATTTTATTTTTTATTGTTTTTCCTGTGCATAGGTATGTGTATGTGAAAGGCTTTTATATATATATTTTTTATTGTCTTTATTATTAAATCATAGCTGTGTACAATAATGCAATCAAGGGGTACAATGTGCTGGTTTCCTATACAATCGTAACTATTTTCATCAAACTGATTAACATAGCCTTTCTGGCATTTTCTCAGTTATTATATGAAGACATTTGTATTCTGCATGTAGTAAGGTTCGCCTGTACCCTACTAAGATGCACTGTAGGTGTGGCCCCACCAATTACCCTCCCACCACCCCAACCTCCCAAATACCCACCCAACTCTTGCCCCTTTCCCCATATTCATGTATTATAGTTGGGTTATACCCTTCATACGACAGCTATAAATTAGCTTCATAGTAGGGCTGAGTACATTGGATACTTTTTCTTCCATTCCTGAGATACTTTGCTAAGAAGAATATGTTCCAGCTCCATCCATGTA
>CAUYON010040313.1:0-17609 GCA_963573935.1 Arctocebus calabarensis | reverse complement strand
AGAAAACTTCTAAATACGGATCAAAAATGTTTTCATATAGTAAACGAGAAAATCTCATGAATGTTATGTCAATCAGGTTGATAAAAATATCTCAGATTGCATGTGAAGCCCCCACAATGTACCCCATGGTTGAACTAATGTACACAGCTATGATTCAATTAAAAAAAAAAACCTGTGAACATGTCAATCATTATGTTTACGTTTTAAAAATTAGAAATATATGCACTTTGAAATGTGTTTTCAGTTCTTAAACACAAGCCAACTCCTAGGTTAAGAGTACGGCTGAGCACTAAACCGTTTGAGTGGATGTGAATTATTTTGTGAGGACTGTGTGGAGTAGTGGGAAGGCTGGTTACAGGGCTGGCCCTGTCACTGGCTTTGGGAGGCTGAGCAAGGTCCATCACCCTCTGGGGCTCAGTTTACAGTGGGCCTCAATCCCAGCCTTTGCTGTCTCCTGAGGCCCACTGTAGGTCTGACACACATGTCGTTTCGGGGATGGCCCTGAGCTGTGGAGCCAGCAGAGGGAGCAGACGTCAACAAATGAACTGCAGGCCGGCCAGCGTCGGGAAGGGGCCCCTGGAACACAGGCCTCGCCAGCAGAGCACAGGGACCACTTAGAGCCAGCCTTCAGCACATGTGGTGACCTGACTTTTAAAGTGATTTAGGACGCCAGATGTGATTTCGCAAACAGTGTTCTCTGATTAGGTGAGATTGGAGGTTTATTTTATTTTATTTTTTTTTGTAATGTGAGATATTGCAAACAAAAGGGAGCATAAACAAGAGATCTCTGTGTGGTCTTAGATGCAGATAAAATAAATTCATATCCAAAATTTATTTACATTAACCTTTAAAATGATTTAACCTTTAATGATCATTACCCTAGAGAAGAATTATACAAAAATGTCAAAAGGGGCTTCTTTAGTTTTATTTTTTTTTCCAATTAAAAAAAAAACAAAACTCCCCAAAGTGAAATTAGAGGCAGGGAGCTATAACTCATGCCTGTAATTCTAACACTCTGGAAGGCTGGGGCGGGAGGATAGCTTGGACTCAGGAGTTCGAGACCAGCCTGGGCAAGAGTGAGACACTGTCTCTGCTAAGAAAAGTAGAAAAATTAGCCAGGCATTATGGAGGGCACCTGCAATCCCAGCTATTTGGGATGCTGAGGCAGGAAGATCCCTTGAGCCCAGGAGTGTGAGGTTTGCAGAGAGTCATGATGATACTACTGCCCCATAGCCTGGGCAACGGAGTGAGACTGTCTCAAAAACACCGCCAAAAACCAAACGCACACAAACTCCAAAACAAAACGAAACTCCCCCAAATTAGATGGAGTCGTCGGAAACAGTATAATCTATCTTCAGTATCTGTGGGTTCACGTCCTTGAATTCAACCAACTGAGAATAGAAAATACTAGAGAAAAAAATATAACAATATGACCATAAAAATAATGCAAATTTTAAAAACAGAGTATAACAACCATTCACATAGCATTTTACGGTATTAGGCATTATGCATAATTGAGAGATGAATGAAAGTACACTGGAAGATGTGCATAAGTGATATGGAAATACTATGCCACTTTATAAAAGGGACTTGGGCATGGAGGGCTTTGGCAGCTAGGGGGTTCCTGGAATCAATCCCCCACAAATACCAAGGAACGACTCTCTGGAATTATCAAAAATAAAATATGTCACGATAATCCATTATCTGAAAATAGTATTGAGTTTTGAAAAGCAGTGAACTGATCTGACTCTGAGGCCAGATCTATAAAAATACAGTTAGACGGGCATTTCACACCATGGACTTACCCTTCTCCACCATCCCTGCACTTTCAGCTCACAGAATTATCTCTGTTCTCAGTTCACTTTGCTTCTATAACCGTAATTGATGTTGCACGAAGTACTTATGGTCGTATATTTTCTCCCTCAATTCTTCTCTTTATAATATTGAACGACCTAAACCCAGAGAGAGGAATCAAGTTGAACACGGTTTGCTGAGGAACATTCTGTAGGCTTTGGAACACCGCCCCTCTAGCTCTTCCTACAAAACATCGTTTTGAAACAACCACTTGGGTGAAAAGCTTTTTAATTCTCAAATTAACTCAATAATATGACGTGTGCAAATGGGAAAATTATGCTATAAATAGCATTTTTCAGTTAAAATACTAGTACTTTTAGAAGAGTACTAAAAAGACAAGTTGTAACTTTTGCTGACATGTGTAGAAGGAAAAGAAAGAAGAGAGTGAGGGGAGTGAGGAGAAGTGAAGGAAAGCCTGCTGGGCAGAGACCACCCTAAACTATGCTCAGTGTCAGGAAACCTCCCCGTGCTTGTGAAAAAGTGACGGGACAAACCTTCATGGAAAAGATGCAGATGATGTTTATTTTAGCTGCCCCATACCACAGAAAAAGACAGAAAGCATCCCAATTATTTTTATCAGGCCAGAAAAACAACTGATATTAAAAACCTGCCTAAAACGGCATGAGAAAGAAAACCATAGACTAACCTCATTTAAAATTGTTGATGCAAAAGTCCTTAGTAAGAAACCAGCAAATACATTCCCAAGAGCACCCTGGAAGCAAGCGCACCATGACCAGCTTACTCTGAACACTCAGGGACGGCTCGATATTAGGAAGTCTGTACAAATGATCCACCCCATTAAAATGCAGACTAGGGCCTGATGTACAACGAGCTGGACTATTTTAAGACATTTCTAGGCCTCAGATACTCTTTATTTTTGGATACAAGATCATATTAAGAGTGAAAAGAGGGAATGATCAGATTAATAGATGCTGAAAAGGTACTTTAAAAAATTTGACATTCATTCCTGAATAGAAAGAGACAGAAAATCCCTGATTATGAGAAGCAATGTATAGCAAACACATTTGAAGATTTTTTTTTCCCTTTTTTTTTGAGCCAGTGTCCTGCCATGTTGTCTAGGCTGGTCTCAAATTCCTGAGCTCAAGTGATCCTTCTGCCTAAGCCTTCCGGTTGTCAGCCACTGTGCCGGCTAGAAGAATTTCTATTGTGGCAGGTTTAAGAGAAGAAAGTCTGCATCTCTGTTATTATTTCAACATGTTTCATAAACATTTTTTCATAAGCTTAGGCTAATACAATTAGATAAGAGAACAAAACAGGTGATATAAGTATTAGAAGCAAGGAGGCAGAATTATAATATTTATATATCTAGATATTCCAAGAGAATTAAAAAAAAAAAAGCCCTAGTAGAAACAGTAAGAAAATGCAGCAAATTGTCTAGTTACAAAACTATTATACTATCATTATCTTTTCTGTGTTATAAAGAACAATTGACAAAAATACAATGCCAGACATATTTAAGATGTAAGGGTATGCTAGGATTATGTAGGACTTAAATGAAGAACAGTATGCCTTGGATTTGGCTGTGGCGTCTTACCAAAAACACAAGTATTAAAAGACAAATTTAGATTGATGTACTTCATCAAAATTAAAACTTTCATGCATCAGAGGACACTATCAACAGTATGAAAAGGCAATCCCTGCAATGGGACAAAATACTCACCAATCACATATTTCGAATGGTCCAGTATCTAGAAAATAAAAAGAAATATTACAACTTAACAACAAAAAGACAAACAGCCCAATTACAAAATAAGCAAAGGGCTGGGCACAGTGGCTCATGACTATAATCCCAGTACTCTGGGGGGCAAAGACAGGAGGATTGCTCATTACAAATTCTACTTTTCACAAAATGCTAGTGCACAATGCAGCCAAGTTCTTTGCCATTTATAACAAGGATTTCCTTCCATTCAATTTCTAATGACATGTTCCTCATTTCCATCAGAGACCTCACCAGGGGAATCTTTTTCTTTCTTTTTTCTTTTTCTTTTCTTTTCTTTCTTTCTTTTTTTTTTTTTTTATTAAATCATAGCTGTGTACATTAATGCAATGATGAGGTACAATGTGCTGGTTTCATATACAATCTGAAATATTTTCATCAAACTGGTTAACATAGCATTCACTAAGCAGGCATTTTCTTAGTTATTGTGTAAAGACCTTTGTATTCTGCAGTTAGTAAATTTCACCTGTACCCTTCTAAGATGCACAGTAAGGTGTGGTCCCACCAATTAACCTCCCTCCACCCATCCTCCCTTGCCCTTTTCCCCAAATTCTTGTGCTATAATTGGGCTATAGCCTTTATATGAAAGCTATAAATTAGTTTCATAGTAGGGCTAAGTACATTGGATACTTTTTCTTCCATTCTTGAGATACTTTGCTAGGAAGAATAAGTTCCAGCTCCATCCATGTAAACATGAAAGAGGTAAAGTCTCCATCTAAGGCTGCATAATCTTTAATGTCCATATTTCTACCAGTAATCTCATTAAGGAAATATAAGCTTTTTTCCTAACATGTATCTCAAAACTGCAGCCTCTACCCATTACCCAGTTTCCATGTTTTTAGGTATTTGTTATGGCTTTCTTGACTCAAAATATGTATCAGTTTGGTAGGGCTGCCATAGCAAAGTGCCATGGCTTAAAAACCAACAATTTATTTTCTCATAGTTCTGTGAGGCTGGAAGTCTAAAGTCAGGGTGTCAGCAGTGTTGGTTCTTTTGAGGCCTCTCTCCTTGGCTTGCAAATGGCCATCTTTATCCTGTGTGTTCACATGATCCTTCCTCTGTGTGTGTCTGTGTCCTAATCTCCTCTTCTTATTAGGACGCTGGCCTAATAAGTGATCTTATTGGATCACTCCAAACATAGTCACATTCTGAGATACTGGGGGTGAGGACTGAAGTAAACTTTCTACGGAGATAGAAAGATAGACCCCAATTTGATGCAATAATTGATAAAATTTATTACACCTGCAGGGGGCTGATATCACAAAGGCATGCAGCCCCGAATGCCAGGCAGGCAATTCTTTTATACTATTTTTCTTGCGTGGTCAGCAAAGCAAGCTAGCATAATACAGAAGCTAATCATAGCAGTTAAAGCAGGGTCGCAGGGTGGTGGGTACATATTGGTTCATAAATCATAAGATACATCACAAGTTCATTACTTCATGGGTCAGAAGTTACATGGTTCATACATAGTTCAGGGGTACAAAGTATGGGCATAAGAGTTGGGTAAGTTTCTAAGGAACTTGGGACTTTCCACCAGGGGGTATTGCACCAGAGGCTTCTTTAAATTATACCCCTCCCTTCCTTCTGTATGCTTATCTCTTCTTCCAGATTTTAGCTCCTCCGCCCTTGTGGGGGCTGGGGCTACGACACAAAACACTTCCCCTTTGAAGGGTAAAGGGTTTATTATATTCTTTAAATCTATGGGTTGGGGGATTAGTAGCAGGGGGAGGGGGCTTGGTGCAGGGACAGGGGGCTTGGTTATTACAAGGACCATGACATAAATTTTTTTGATACACAATTCAGCCCATAATAGAATTGAAGTAACCCTTTCACGTCTCCCTTCCTTCTCCCTTCCCTTCTCCTCCCTTCTCCCTTTCCTTCCCCTCCCCTCCCCTCCCCCTTCCCTCTCCCTTCCCTTTTCTGACTTTGTTACCCCAGTTAGTGTGCCATGGCATCAAACGCAATCTGCTGGGCTCAAGGGATACTTCTGCCTTAGGCTCCAAAGTTGCTGGGACTACAGATGTATGCCACCGTTTTTCAATAAAATAATTTTTTTTTTTTTTTTTTTTTTTACAAATACAGGGTCTTGTTAGGTTGCCCAGGCTGCTCTGGAACTCCCAGCCTCAAATGATCCTCCCATCTTAGCCTCCCAACATACTGGGATTATAGAATAAGACACTATGCCTGGCCTGAAGTGGAGCGCCATATCATATCTCTGCTCATAGAAAGTTGAGAGGAAACCCAGGTAGGGCTTAGAAGAAAGAAGGCAAAGAAGGAAGGAAAGAAGGAAGGGAGGGAGGGAGGGAGGTAGGGAGGGAGGGAGGGAAGGGAGGGAGAGAGGGAGGAAGGGAGGGAGGGAAGGAGGGAAGGAAGGGAGGGAGGGAGGGAGGGAAGGAAGGGGCTGCTTAAACTTTTTCTGTTTGGTGCAGCCCAACAAGTTATGAAACCAGAGAAAAATATAAGTAATCTGAACCCAAATCCTCATTTTTCAGGAGTGTCCTTTTGAGGCACACAACCCTCTGAAACCTCTGGCCGTATTGAGGCTGTTTTAGAATTTGAAATTTTCATCATCTTCTCCCTGGGGACGAAGTTAGTGTACCTAATGAGTATATCATTCTACTGAATTTAGCACCAGATTATTGGATATTTCTACAAAAGCAAAGCAGAAATGAGAGCAGAGATGTTAGAATCTTATTCAATAAATGATGGAGTTTGGACGATGAAGAAAGAGGTGGTGTGATGAAAGGGTGGTGGACTTTGGCTATATTTCACTTGATAGGCTGGTCAGCATTCTCATTCTCAGCTAAAATCAAGAAGAAGCATGCTAGGATTTTAATGGGATGAAATGAAAGAGGTTATCTTTCTTCTCTGCCCAAGGGATGACCTTCCATAGAATGTACTCTGACCTCTTACCAATCACAGAGATCAATGCTGAAAATTTTGCCATATGGAACTGATTTCCTTGACCAAGGAAAGAACCCAGATCTATGAATTTTGCCTATGCCCAACCAGCTGAAAATTTCTGTTTGGCGCAGCCCAAACAGAAATGCTGAAAATTTTGCAATGTGGAACTCTTCCTTGACCTATGAAAAGAGCCCAGATCCATGAATTTTGCCTTTGCCCAACCAGCAGATGGTGCTATTTTTCCAGAAAATTGAGCCAGATTCAGCTTGATCTGCCATTTGGCTTTTCATGTTGTAGGCACCATACCATGCTGAGTAGAGGATCATACATAACCAATTTATGTTCTAGAAAATTCTAATGATCTTCCCTGCAATTAAATACACTGAAATAGCCAAGCTTCTCAGTTTAAGTAAAAACTTTTATTTTTCAAACATAGGGATATTATCTAATTAGAAAAAAATCTTAGTATTTGTTTGAGAAACATATTTTAGGATTGTATATTTAACTCTCTCCCCCCAACACTCACACACATACATCCTCAATCTTGCCTCAACATACTGGCTGGAATCATTTTATCTTTCCTTTGAAAGACTTTCTCCCAGTCTTTCACTGTTTAATGCATAGTGGTAGGACTAAATTCTATAGTAAAATTTTATCTTTTAAAGAGTGAGTTCTGAACAGCTACTTTGCTTGGACGGGAGAGATGTAGCTGTATATTTATCTTTTTTCAGACTATAAATACTTTTCTTCAAAATTTATACGTTCTGAAATATTTAGAAGCAAGTTGCATACATTGTGACACATCAGCACTAAATATTTAGCATACAACTCCTAAAATTAAAGACTTTCTTGCTGGGCATTATGCTTCCCACCTGTAATCCCAGTACTTTGGGAGGCGAAGGCAGGAGGATCACCTGAGGCCAGGGGTTTGGCAACATAGTGAGACCCTCATCTTTACAAAAATAATAAAAAAAAAACAAACAAATTAGCCAGGCATGGTGCTGTGTGCTTGTAGTCCTAGTCACCCTGGAGGATGAGGCAGGAAGACTGCTTGAGCCCAGGAGTTTGAAGTTGCAGTGAGCTATAATCCTACCATTGCAACAGCATGGGCAACAGAGTGAGCCTCTCTCTCACACACACACATACACAAGAGTTTCTTCTATCTAATTGCTAAACCATGACCAAGCCGGGCACAGTGGCTCATGCCTGTAATTCTAGCACTTGGAAGGCCGAGGTGGGAGGATTGCCTGAGTTCATAGGTTGGAGGTCCCAGAGCGGGACCTCGTCTCGAAAAAATAGCCGGGTGTTGTGGTGGGTGCCTGTAGTCCTAGCTACTTGGGGAGCTGAGGCAAGTGAATCACTTTAGCCCAAGGGTTTGAGGTTGCTGTGAGCTGTGACTCCATAGCACTCTATCAAGGGTGATGAAGTGAGACTCTGTCTCAAAAAAAAAAAAATAAAATAAAGCCCCAAACCCAAAGAAACATGACTAAACCTAATAAAATTAATAAAATTTCCAAATAGTACTAATGTCCAGTTCATTTTCACAACTTCCTAGCAACTGGTATCAGTCATTTTTCTTTTATAACTGGTTTTGTTCAGCCAGATCAAATCAAGATTCACACGTTGCATTTAGTCATTTTGTGTGTTTAGGCTCTTCTACCATAAAATATCGCCAGTTCTCCTCCTACTTAAGACAGTATATCTCTGTGCGCATGTGTTCATATATATATATTTTTCTTTTTTCAAGCAGATGATGCCTTTCCTCATTTAGAATGTTTCACATGCTAGTTTTTTCTGATTGTTTCCTAATAAGGTCATTCTTAACCTGCACTGTTCCTCAGAAAGCAGAGCCTGGGGAAAGGCTGATGTGTACAACTCTATTAGGGTGCAGTGCCGGGAGCAGGCATGGGTGTGTACAGCGGGGCAGGGAGTTGGAGTGAGGTGACCTGAGGATGCGTGTCAAGCTGATATTAAACAGGAAGCCTACTTTATCTTGTGGGAATCATCCGAGAGAGGATGCAAATTATTGCTCCTTACGATAATCTGCCAGGAGGAAACAACAGGGAAGAATTTATCCATTGGCTTTCATGTTCCACTAATGCAAAGATCACGTTCACCCTCCAGAGTGTTAATCTAATCCCACCTTCCTCCCAGGATATGCATAAGCAAGCACAGAGCTGGCCAAAGAGTCTCTTACCTCTGTCTATGGGGAAGGCCTGCAATGAGACAGCGCCTATAAGGTGGTACTCAATCAGTCTGCTGGGGCTCATGCACAGTTGGTTTCTTCGAGGATGGCTGGGACTGAGAAAATGGCCCTGCACACAGGTGAGACTGAGAGGGTCGGAAATGGTGTGTAGGTAGTAGCTTATGCAGTGTCTTTTAACTAGGTCCTTCCTCCCGTGGTTCTTGTAAATTGGAACTAAGATCTTAAACTTTGGTGAGGTTTAGGTAAAACATGGGCAGAAAACCTCACAGATGATACCATGTAGTTCATGTTGCATCATATCAGGAGGCAAAAGATGTCAAGTTGTTTCATTATAGTAATGCTAAATCATGTGACTTCGTTGTACAACTGATCTACTAGATTGCAAATTAGCATGCAATCTGGGGAGTTACATGGCACTGTTCTTTCCCTAGCTATCTTTTTTGTTTTTTTTTGTAATCTTTTGTTTTTATTAAATCATAGTTGTGTACATAAATGCAATCATGGTGTACAATGTGCTGGTTTTATATACAGTTTGAAATATTTTTATCGAACTGGTTGACATAGCTTTCATGGCATTTTCTTAGTTACTGTGTACAGACATTTATATTCTACACTTAGTAAGTTTCACCTGTACCCTTCTAAGATGCACCGTAAGTGTGGACCCACCAATTACTCTCCCTCCGTCCATCCTCTCCCCTCCCCAGCTATCTTTTAACTAATGGTTTTAACATCAATTGGTTATAATTTTCTCAATGTATTTTTTTATTAAGGGTTGCAAAATGGTGATTTTAAAATTCCATTTTTTGTTCTATATATATTAGTTGACAGTCTTCTGTGAAGATTTTTTTGATCACCTGGGGGATTAATTACCATTTCTTCTTGAAGGCAGGGTAAATTTTTTTTTAATTGTTTGAATTTTTATTTTAATGCACAGTATGAGAAATGAATTTTTTAATCAACTGAATTATATAGAAAACGACACAGAAAATAAATTTGACCCATATTTAAAGAGAAGATCAGATAAATGACCAAATTTAAGGTTATAAAGGGCATAGATAAACAGATTCCACAGTCATCTTTAAGAGGTTGAAGTCTTTTAGATACAACTTTGCTATGAGCTGGTCTAAAGATCAACAGCATATGGGAATGTTTAACAAGGGTGGTTATCAGGGACGAATTTCCTTGGTGCCACTTTAATGATAATGTCCACACTTAGAGTCACTTCTGCTACTTCAACTGCACTCAAAGGAACTTGTTGCTTCACTTTAAAACTTTCTGTCATCCCCAACACAGCCATATCTCCAATGTTACCTTGCCTCATATCCAGTCCACCAGATCTGCACTATCATAGCCTGCACTGTCGACTGTGATGATTGGCAAGAGCTTCTTTGCCTAGTGTTCTATAGGCAAGCTGTGTCACAGAATAAGCCATCAACATCTCAGAACAGCCTCTGCCATCAATTGTTTTAGAATCCTTCACAGTTTGGGTAAAATATATAGCACATTATGAATGCAAAGATCTTTCTGTTTTGTCTAAAATTTGTTGAGTGACACCATGCAAAATAATACTGCAAGCCTCATCCAAGGGCAACCCCCCAAAAGTGAATGAGTTTGTATTCCTTAATAATAATTTCCTCAATGTTTGCAACTTCCAAGCTTCACCAGTTCTGTGCAGGTGATAAAGGTAGAGGCAATTTCACCACCTGTAACAAGAGTTAGGTATTCCACCCTTGCAAAATCTGTATCCTCAATAGCCATGACACCAGCAGCATCAAAGAGCTAGCTGTTCAGGATAATTATAAATTAATTTCCTGTTAATACAGTAACTTATTCCACACCTAAGAATATGCTCAATTTTCTCCTTCACTTTTTTTCTATTCCTGCATGTTCTATTTCTGCAAACTTTGCTGTAAAAATCAGCTCTTACCTGGGAACGAAATATCTTTATTTTGTCCATATCCATTCTAGTATTTGCAATAAGAACTTTAGTATTTTCAATTTATTTTGGTCGACTTATGCCAATTTATTTTATCCAATAGAAAGCCTTCATCTAAATAGGAATCTGTCAGACTTCTAGTTTCGTGATGACATGAATTGCCTCCAGATTACTAGAGTCTTTCAGCCTGAGAACAGCTTCTACAGCTAATTTAGCAAAGTGGTTTTTGTGATGAGTAAGAAGTTTTGAGGATAATGTTATTCCCACAATAATGATTAGATCTTGACAGAGATGAAATTCATCAGAATCACGATCACCTGCTGAATTCAATAGCACTTCTCTTGCAGCCTTGTGGCTTCTCTCCAACCATGGTCTGTGGATGAATCGTTATTGCAATTATAGATTCTGCTTTCCTCAGTAACTCTGCTGCTAAAAGAGTAACAGAGGTAATGCCATCTCCAACTTCATCATCTTGAACTCTTGACATAGCAAGTAAAACTTTAGCGGCTGAATCGTCAGCATCAATGTTTTTGAGAGTAGTGGCACCATCATCGGTTACCATAAGAGAGGCATATCCTGCACTGCTTAGGAGAATTTTGTCCATGACCTTGGGTCCCGACGTTCTCTTTACCATGTCTCCAACCGCATGGCATTAAAAAAAGGCAACAGATAGCTCCAGTCTTGATGAGGTACTTTACAGGTACAAGAGAAAGGGACGCCACTGTTCTGAAGAGTTCAGTACTCAAGCACTTTTGTTACAGCTCCAGGCTGGAGCTAGCAGGGGAAAGGAAGTCGGAAGTGATGCAGCACGCCACAGCCTGCGCGTGCGCCAACAGAACGTCAGGCAAAGCCGCTGTTGCAGTGGAGTGTTTTCTGAAGCGCTGACAATGTGGCCAAGCATCATAAGCGACAATTCCTGTGATGGTGCAGATGTGGTGGCACAGCTCCAAGCTGCTTACAGCAAAGGCGATGCAACGACTCGACTGGATATGAGGGAAGGTACCATTGGGGATGTGGCTGTACTGGGTGCCGTTTGGGTGGGAATTCTTTCTTTCTAATTTCAATTTTTCAGAGTAAGGAGGTGAAGTAATAGTCATTTCCCAACGTGTCAATTTTTTTCTTCCTCTCTTTTCCCCTCCCTCCCTTCTTTTCTTTCTTCTCTGCTTTCATTTCGCTTTAGTTTGGTTTACGCTTCCTTGTTAATTTTTGCGGTAACAGGCAAGTATGTATCATTCTTCTGTTTTTCTGTCACAAAAAGTAGCATATAACGTACATTGTTCCACAGTTTGCCTTTTTCAGTTCATGATACACCCAGAAGATCACTCCACATGGGTATGTAGAGGTCCTTTTCATTCTGTTTTCATGGGTGCATAGTACTTTATTGTGTAGATGTGCTATGATTGATTCATCCGGTTTCTTATTGGCAGGTGGAAGGATTATTTGGAAATATTTTTAAAACTTTGATATAATTAGATAGAAATTTTTAAAAATGTCCTTCTTACTCATCTATCTTTGTAAATAGAGGATCATTTTTCTTAATGCCTTGGGTTCTGATCTGTTTTTGTTTAATAGTTGATGTTAATTTGCTTTGATTTTGAAAATTAGATCACCAAACTTACAGTAATTACCTGTAAAGCAGGAGTGAGTAAACATGAGCAAGGTCTCAGGGGGCTTTCTTATTAGGTAAACTGTCCTAATCAGACACTGGCTTTATGAAGGTCTTTTTATGCCTTATTTTGCTGTTTTATTTTAAACTATTTTCAGAGTATTAGAGGAAAATAAGGTGTTTTTTTTTTTAAATTTCAGATTAATGTGAGGGTACACATGATTAGGTTACAATGTTTGTGTTTCTTAGGTAAGATCCCTTGTATTCTTGTGCCCTTCATTGAGGAGGTGTGCATATACCTTTACATTGTGCCCATTTGGTGAAAGGACACCAATCCCCCTCCATCTCTCCTCTGCCTCTTTTTCTCCCCTTCTCCTCTCTCTCCTTTCTCTCCTCTCCCTCCCCCAACTTGAATTAAATTGAATTTTTCTCTTGTGTGGGCATGTATTAGTTCGTCTACTGGCTTCATAAGAAAATAAGTTTTTCCCCGATATATCTTATATAGGGGAAGATATATAAGTGCACACAATGATTGAGGGAAAGTTAGATTTGGTAGAGAGTGTGTGAGAAGTAAAAATGCTAGGGAGTCTAGAGAGAGGATCAGCACATACACACAGCAATATGCAAATATATAGGTAAAAATATTATATACCTGTAATATAATACCTATGTATACCTGTAATATCTAAAACTATGCCTGTGATACCTAATTTTCTGCTTTTCTCACTGAATATTATATCATAAGCATTTTTCCATGTTATTAAAAACTATTGGGTAGAATTTGAAAATAACTAAAAATAATATATTGTATAGAGCATAATATTTAAATTTTTCTTTTATCAGTGGGTCTTTTTCTATTGAAATGGAATCCATGTAGAAATCCCAAATGTGGTTCACACAAAATTCCGACATTCATTAGGCAGTTTTGACCATCATATTTTAATTTTTATAGCTCTTTCTTTTTTCTAATTACAACCTGTGTTCTTGTTTCATTAGTGCAACATCTCATTTTTCTGATCTTATTAATTACTTTTATAGTCTTCTTCCATTTTATGCATTGTCTTGTTTCCTCCAAGTTATGTTTTTCGGTGTGCTGCAGTCTATTTCAGAAGGACCCTTTCCTCCCATTTCTAGTGGTTTGTGGCAGTGCATAGAGTGAGGCACTAACGTGCTGACTGGACTCTCTGCAGGCGGGTGAGGTCCGTCAGCTGGTGGGCTTGGCTATGAGATGATCAGGGGCCAAGTTGGAACTTTGTTGTGTGGTCCCCCCAAAGCATAAGTCTATAGATCTGTTCTTTGGAACCATTCACTTCTTCCAAAGAAAAGTCCTGGAGTCAGGTCTGGCAGACATAAGCCTGGTTGCTGGGCTTCTTGGACATGAGGTTGAGGAAGAGAGCTGAGCTCAGGGTACAGACTTTCACATAATTCCCATTTTGAATATGAGGCATCATCACCACAATTCTCTGCCAGACCTGAGTCTTTAAGTATTGAGGTATTCTGTTGTGATTCTCTGGAGATTAATTCTCCTTTCTCTTTGGAGGACAATCAAAGGCTATTGCTTAACTGCTCAAAGAGAAGGAGAAACTGGGATATTTATTGTTTCTCATACAGATTTTTCATCCAATTATTTTGTCACATGCTTCTCCCCTACTATAGCTGAAACTCCAAATTCTGAGCCTTCCCGGGCTTCTGTGGGGGTGGCTTAGCTTTTTTGCATTGGTATCCTCCTCCAGATGCACTTGAGTTTTAACTTCTTTCAGCTCTGCAAGTCAATTTTGAACTCTCCATCTGTTTTCCACTTCTAAAATGTAATCAGAACATTAGTACATCCACTATTATCCCTTTTCTTTGTCCTTAGTCTTTAGCCCTTTGCTGTTATTTTCATGGAGTTTTAGAAGCAAGTAGAAGTATATGTACTCAGGGTTTCATATTTAACTGGAAACTTCCTCAAGCAGTTTGAATCTTTGCCGTTTGGGAAAACGTATATTGTTTATAAAATATGTGATAATCCCCTAAAGCCCCACATAGGTTCTAGTATACATCGCAGCATAATTATTGAAGCATTAGCCTAATTGGGCCTTTAGATGGTTTCCGAATTGATATTATGATAATGACGCATTGAGCATTTTCACTTGATTATTGTTCACAGTTATAGTTGTTTTTTGTTTAAATTATTTAAATTTCCATTTTTTCAAGTTTATTTTTTCCTGTATATGCATTACATATCTACATTTCTTTAGAGAATTATCTCTTATAGACAATATTTATGTTATATTTGACTATAATAATTGTATATTTCATAATATGTAGCAATGTGTATTATCCTTATATACACTATAAATTAAATACATCTGTATATAATATATAGTGCATATAATTTTATCTAATATATGATGCTATTTATATTATTATTTATATGTCAATTTGTTATTTTTTTGTTTATAATTTGTCTCTTATTTTTATATACTTTTGCTGATGTAGACATTTTTAATTTTTGCACAGATCAATTTTTTTCTTTATAGTTTCTTTCATCACTTTTAAATTTTAAAAAATATGTTAATTTTTATAGATATTTAGTAAATACTTCTGATTTTGGAGATAAAGAGATAGGAATCATTAGCATAGAGGTCAGAGTCCTGAAACTGAAGCAGCCTACTCTGGGGAAAATGTGGAGAGAGAAGAGTTGACAGTGATAAGAACTGAGGTTTGGGAAATGCTTCCCATAAAAGAGAGGAGGAGAAAGTGGACTTTGTAGAGAGCTATGTCAGGGTGTAAGTACCATTGTGAAGAGTTAAGACTTGGGACTTGGTAGAGAGCTGTGTCAGGGTGTAAGTACTACTTTGAAGAATTAAAGAAGTACTACTTATACTCTCATATTAAACCAGTTTTGGTGGATGAATGGGTAAGATGATTCTGCCCTATTTTAGTCTTTCTTGTTGAAGCACCAAGGCCATTCTTGCAGATGCTGGGAGGCTCATCTGGAGACAAGTGAGATGGTGAGATGCAAGTGCAATCTCACCAGACCCACCTTCAACACTTAGGAGAACTGTCTTCTCAAGTGAAGCTAAGTGCTGCAAATTAAAAATGCCAGTGAATCATAGTCCTAAACCATTCCTTTGTTCTTTCTATCCAAGAAAGAATTATTGAGTAACCAAATTATCAAGGCAATTGTATCTCAAATGCAGTTTAGTTCCCAGAGCAGTAGTGAGTACCTTCCATTAGGAAGTGTTAATAAGAGCTACAAAACTCCCTAGTGTAGATAGTGAATTATGATTTTCTTTCTTTTTTTTTTTTTTTTGAGACAGAGCCTCAAGCTGTCACCCTGGATAGAGTGCTGTGGCATCACAGCTCACAGCAACCTCCAATTCCAGGGCTCAAGCGAGTCTCTTGCCTCCACCTCCCAAGTAGCTGGGACTACAGGCACCTGCCACAACGCCCGGCCAGTTTTTGGTTGCAACCATCATTGTTATTTGGTGGGCCTGGGCTGGATTCGAACCAGCCAGCTCAGGTGTACGTGGCTGGCGCCTTAGCCTGTTGAGCCACAGGCGCCTAGCCGATAGTGAATTATGATTTTCAAAGTGGATATTTTGACTTTGCTTCTTCTGATTCTTAGGCTCATTCACCGTATTTCTTCTACCTTGTACTCTTTAACACCACCACTCTAATGCGAAGAACTCTAAACCACATGGGTGTCTCCTGGAAAAAAATGTTGGCATTGCTCAGAATGCATAAGTAATGCTGTATTTACTGTATTTTGAGACTGTAGAACTTCTCAAAAGAGCAGGACAGAATGAAGAAGGGATCATAGGACACAAAGGTTTGGGAAACTTACCCTCATTGAAGATAATAATTGCTCAGTCCTTTATTAAATTACTTAGTTATTTCACAACTATTTCAATGAATGCTGTATTTATGGCTGGGCACAGTGGCTCATACCTGTAATCTGAGCAGCAGTGGATTGCTCAAGCCCAAGAGTTTGAGGTTGGTGTGAGCTATGATGCCACAGCATTCTACTTAGGGTGACAGAATGATTCTCTGTCTCAAAAAAAAGAAAGTAAAAGAAGGAAAGAAAAAGAAAGAAAGAAGGAAATAAAGAAAACACTCTATTTATATAAAAGATTAGAGACTATCTAGTGTCTTTAGCCTACAGCCTGATTTTTAATAACATTGCTGCTTAGTTTGTTAGACTTTGACTGATTCCATTCAGATTGGTGGCATGCGAATCCATCCTTAATGGAATAGCCCCTCATCTTTCAGGGTCTAAAAAGCAGGGTGTTCCCACAAAATTACCACTGTGATGATTCCTTGGGTTTTCTAAAGATTGCTTTTTACTATGGCCTTGATCATACAAATTTCCATGGCCTTAAAAGTCAATGCCACTTAAAATGACCTAAGCCTAAATCTTGGCTCTTAATTTTCCATTCTAATGAGAATTAACTGTGATGAAGTTGCAGTGATTTGAATAAACAAACATTTACTGAGTACCAACTGCGTGCAAGACCTAGTGATGCTGTTCTTGTTGCACTGTTTGTTTGAATAGAGTGCGATGTGTGCGCTGATGCAGGGAACAGAGGCAGGCAGGGTAGAGGAAGGCTTGGAAAGTTTTCAAGATTAATTAGCATGAAGGTGGGGCATTTGGGATATCTGGCACCAGATAGTAATCAACAGTACTAATTATACTCTCATATTAAATCAGTTATGGTGGATGAATTAGAGTCAGTCAGCCAGTATGGTTAAGGATACTGCAGCTGTTGTGAGTTTCTTTACGTGTTTGGCTCATGTGTTGGTGAGTTGCCTTTTATTTTGTTGGGTTTTTCATAGAGAAAATGATCCTTACTATTTCAGCTATACTAGAAAATTCAAATATAAGAGTAAAGTGTGCAAGCTAAAAGGCCATTCAGAATGATTCATGCTCAGTCAAGTCACAGCATAGTGAACACTTCGGGTAATATTTTCAGTTTCTTGGTAGATGGATGAGGATACTCAGAGTACTATACAGGATGTGTGATAGATCTTGGGGCCTCCATTCTAAATTAAGTCATTTCATTGTTAGATAGAAGAGCCTATAATATGTTCTCTTCTTTAATATCACTATCGGGAAATTAGGTGGCATTTGAGGCTGAGTACTCCGGCCAGTAGGATGGAGAATGATTTGCTCTATGAGCACATAGATCCTTTCTTTCAGGTTCACATGAGTGGTTTATGAGGGCTGGTGTGGCCTTTCTTTTTTTTTTATAATTTTATTGAATCATAATTGTGTACATTGGTGCAATCATAGGGCACAATGTGCTTCATATACATTCAGAAATATTTTTATCGTACTGTTAGAGATAGCCTTCATGGCATTTTCTTGATCACTATATAA
>CAUYON010040305.1:0-14066 GCA_963573935.1 Arctocebus calabarensis | reverse complement strand
CTACACTGCTGGCGGGAATACAAACTAATATATTCCTTTTGGAAGGATGTTTGGTGAATACTTAGAGATCTAAAAATAGATCTGCCATTCGATCCAATAATTCCTTTACTAGGTATATATCCAGAAGACCAAAAATCACATTTGCCTTTTATCTTAAGGATAAAAAATTATTTTAGATCTTTAAAAAGTGTAATGATGTAAACCAAATCTGTTTAGAACAGGATTAGCAGGAAGTGGAGACAGCAGTAAGCGCAGTGCGTGTGGTAACTCAGGGCTGGTCTGCCCCCATCGCGATGCAAACATAAATTATCTCATTACTGATTTCGAGTAACAGAGGGGAGTAGAGCATGTTTATTGAGGTCGACTTTATATATAGGAAAACGCACACACTTTAAGTGTTTCGTTTGAGAATTTTTGGAAGCGAAACACACATAGGTCAAGACAGGCCATTCGGTCACGTCATCATGTTTTCCCAGCCCTTCTCCCAAGGTTAACCACTATCTCACGTCCATCACCACAGACGAGCTCTGCCTGTTTTTAACTTTCCATGACTAGGATCACCCAGGATGTGTCGTGAGTGTGGCTGTTCAGTCTGGTTCGAGGACACGCACATGGTTATTAACGCAGGCTCACAGCTGCAGGGACCCTGTGCCCTTCCTGGTGACATGCGATACAAAACTAGAAATAAGCAACATGCTTTTTAAAATAATTAAAAATAAGAATTAAGGGCTCGGTGCCTGTGGCCCAACAGGCTAAGGCGCCAGCCACGTACCCCTGAGCTGGTGGGTTCGAATCCAGCCCGGGCCCGCCAAACGACAATGATGGCTGCAACCAAAAAATGGCCAGCTGTTATGGCGGGCACCTGTAGTCCCAGCTACTTGGGAGGCAGAGGCAGGAGACTCGCTTGAGCCCAGGATTTGGAGGTTGCTGTGAGCTGTGATGCCACAGCACTCTATCCAGGGTGAGAGATGGAGGCTCTGTCTCAAAATAAATAAATAAATAAAAATAAAAAGATAGGAATTAAAGGGCGGTGCCTGTGACTCATTGAGTAGGGAATATACCGAAGGTGGCAGGTACAAACCCAGCCTCGGCCGAACTGCAAAACAAACAAAAAAATAGCAGGGCGTTGTGGCAGACTCCTGTAGTCCCAGCTACTTGGGAGGCTGAGGCAAGAGAATCGCTTAAGTTCAAGAGTTGGAGGTTGCTGTGAGCTGTGACGCCACAGCACTCTACCGAGGACAATAAAGTGAGACTCTGTCTCTACAAAAAAAAATAAAAATAAAAATAAGAATTAATTCCTATAGATTAACATATAAATTATAGCCAGAAAGTCCTTAAAAGTCTAGCAGTTTCATCTTTCTTTTCTTTTTTTTTATGTTTGACTAGAAACAATTTGATTTTACTTCCCAGGGATCTGTCACATTTTTGGATTTGGTTTAATCACCATGGTAAATGGCAACCACGTCTGCTGATACAAATGGGACAGGAACAGTCATTTGCCTGAAGAAAACATTCCTGACTGTCTTCTGGTCTGCCTCTGCCTCTGCACCCATACGACTTCAAATTGTTCTGACAAGCAGCACACAATATCTTCGGGGTGGTTACCTTTTCTAGAAGAAAATCACAGTAAAGAACATAAAAATAGTTGACAGCAATGACCAGATTTTCACACATCCAATTTTAAAATAGTCGCTAAATCTTCAGCTCATTTCCCGTAGTATAAAAATATAATTTTCCCCTTGCATAGTATTAATACCTCCTCCCACTGTCTCTCTTTTACTATTCAAGGGAACTTAAGTCTTCCATATCATGGGTTGCTATAATAGTAAATCTCAATTTTGGCCTGGGGTATTAAACTTTCTGAAAATTCTTTAGTATTGTTCAATTTGATGGAAGAAAATTTACAATTAAGAAAAAGGGAATTAAAAGGTGAATGACATTACCTGCCATTTGAAAAGCTTGACTTCAGAGATACTTACTAACCTGAAGAAGCCAAGTCTCTGAATAAGAGAGGAAATTAAAAGAATTGCTCATTATTATGTTTTACATAGAAAAAGTCTCCTCAGAAGACCACCTATATCATTAGAATATTTTAAGATTGATTTGCAACTCATTCCAATACTAAGAGTATGAGTTCTTGATCTTTGCTCAAATATAAAGTGATTTCATATTAGAGGTGTTATTCTTATTCTTGTTGCCATTTTGCAATTGTAATCATTATAACAGTTTGATTTCACTCACTTTCCTCCATTAATACCCCTTTCCATGAAAGTTTTATTCTCTTTTCTGGATGTAACTGCTAATGCAATTTGACACAGTTTTGTTTTTAAAGGATGATCTTAAATTGACTTCATGAAATGTTCAGGCTTTCTGGAAATGACCCTCAGGAAGAAACCGGCCATGACCTCCATAGTCAAGAAGAGAGCATGGCCCCTCTCCAGGAACCAAAAAAATCAATGAAATTGAACCAGTCTATGAGACAGGGCATCATAAAATGCAACTGAAGAAAAAAGGTCAGATTAGAGCTTGCACATGCCAATCAGGTCTTTAACACTCTGGTCTTATTCTCAGAATATCAAGAAGATACAAAAAGATTTCAACTGGGTGACACATGCTCTCATTTTGGTTTTGGAAATGTCATTTTGGCTGAAGAAGAATAGCACAAGAATAGACATGAAGAGTCAAAATGAATAAATTGTAAATGAAGCCAGAATTGGGACACTTGAGGACAGTCAAGTTGTTCCAGGCTCATGCAAATAGTTCTCTTCCTCCAGAACGAAGCCTGGACCTACAGTTAAAACAGTATTCTTTGAATTTAAATCGTTTGTCATATGTTAATTTACATATATTCCTAGAGAGGATATGAGTTATTGTTTGATAGGTATACAGTTTGAGTGTTGTAAAATGAAAAGGGCTCCGACAATTCGGTGTACAACAATGTGCATGCATTTTATGCTACTGAATTGTACACTCAAAAATAATTAAGATGGAAAATTTTATGTGTATTTTAATATGATTAACATTTTTAATCATGTAAGAGGAGACTCCAGAGGGAAGATGGTCAACTAAAGACATGAACTGTCCATAAGAAGGGGGACTTCTACATGAAAGAGGAAAAACAGGCAAACATTGATGGGGTGTGTGTCTGAGGAAAAGGTGCCAGAACCTTCAAGAGGTTGGCAAGTACAGCTAGCAATTATGGCTAAAAAGATAAAGGAAAACGGGCCACATGGCAACTGAGGCATTCTGTGACCAACGAGAAGTGAAAAAGGACACCCAAGGTCGTAGGGGACCAATGAAAAGATTTGTCAATAATCGTAGGAAGAACTGCCTTTATGTCCCGTCTCCTCTCCAGAGGGGACCCTTCGCAGTCTCCCTGGAAAAGTCAGTCTTATCTCTGCTTTACTTAAAATAAACTGTACTCTTCTTCTTTACTTTAAATAAAACCTTGCTTCTGTTCTGCCACACCAGAGTCCTGGCTGCTGTGTCTTCCACTCCCCACACCTTGCTTTCACCTTATCTCAGCCAAACCACTAGGTCTGGGTAGTGAATTGCCCCTTGTGACCTGAGCAGCTCAAGAGTCTCAAAGGCCCTCGGCAGAATCCAAGTCCTCACCGCTCTGGACTGAATGCTACAGAGACCATGGTTTGGCTTCTTGAGCTATTCTCTGCAGAGATTGTATGGACAAGGTCTGTTTTTACATACGGCCATAGCACATCCATTCTCTCAAGTGCATAAGAGATGTTTGGTGATTTCAGATTAGGAATAAGCAAGGGAAAGTATGTTAGAAGTTCTCCTTGTAGTGATGATAGTTTCATAAGAGTCAAAGCCCAAAGTGGCCTCAAAAGCAAAGTGTTATAGTTAAAAAAAATGGGATATTTAAATTAACTAAACTATCCTTTATTCAAGCCAACATATGCAGTTTGGGCCCAAGAAGCAAAAGAGGCAAAAACGACTGTCAAATTCTCTATTTTTGACTACTAGAGATTTTCATTGTTTATTCAGGGAATTGATCAGTCAGGCCTACAGAATTCACAGAATGAAATTATGCTCAAGTTTAAGTTGAAACACATTCAATATGTTATCAACAAAGAGTTAGTGGATAAAACATGGACTCATTGGGTTATCTCAAATCTACTGAGCTATACTTTTCTTTGCTATTACATGAGTCAATTCACATTAGACTCAAAGCAGTTTTAAAAAAAGCAAAATGGTTATTAGACTATAGTGTTAGAATGACTCTAACTTAAGAATCATTTTCCCATTTTCCTTTCTCCCCTCCATTCTTTTTCCTTATATTCTGTTTCCTCCTCTGCCATGACCCCTTGTCTTTCCCTCTTGTTTCATTTGCCGCCTTTGGTTTCCCTCCCATTCTTCGTTGTTCCTTTCTTCATTCTTTGTGGTTATATTAATCCTGTTTATTATTTTTTACATTTCCTGATACTTTGACCTCTCAGGACTTTCCTGACTGAGAGAGATTGCCCCTCCCAGAGGAGGACAATTTCTAAATATAGTAATGGACTTGCCTGTGACTGTGGCATTCACGCCTCTCACGTGCAAACATACAACTCTAAAGCCCACTCACCCAAGCCATCTCCTTCATGACGTTCTTACCTTCTTACCGGCTAGACCACTGTGGCCCATTCAAAAACAGGAGAGACAGACTCTATACCAATTTCTAAAGATAGTAATGGACTTGCCTGTGACTGTGGCATTCATGCCTCTCACGTGCAAACACACAAATCTAAAGCCCACTCACCCAAGCCATCTCCTTCACGGCGTTCTTACGGGCTAGACCACTGTGGCCCATTCAAAAACAGGAGAGACAGACTCTATACCAATTTCTAAAGATAGTAATGGACTTGACTGTGACTGTGGCATTCACGCCTCTCACATGCAAACACACAAATCTAAAGCCCACTCACCCAAGCCATCTCCTTTACGGCGTTCTTATGGGCTAGATCACTGTGGCTACAGCCTTATTTTCAGGCGACCCATTCGAAACAGGAGAGACAGACTCTATACCAAGAGCATACTAGCTCTGAAGCTATTCAAACTACAACTGTTTTTTCAGAATATTGTAGGAGTGCACAGGTTTTAGTTACACAATTTGCTCTTGTACATTTTGAGCCAATGTTACTTGCGCCCTTCACCCAGAAAGTATGCATTATAGTGTAGGTATGAATTTGCTCACCCCTCCTTCCCCCAAACTTTCTTGATTTCCCCTGAGTTTTATTCCATATGTGCACATGAATGTTGACCAACAGCTTACCCTGCCTTCCTTTGACTTTCCTCTGACTCCTGCTGACTCCTGCCTGGACTTCCTGTTTCCCTGTGTGGCTACCATGGCCATCCTCGTAGAAAGTCTAAGCAGCAATCCCTTGAATGCCGACCGTGTCTTGGTCTGTCGGCCTGCCTATTCCTGCATATAACAAAATTTGTATTTTAAAACACTGATATCTGAAAGAAAAGGAGGCAGTGGATTGCTGAGTGAGGGAAAAAAGTCAATGCAACAATTTTTTTTATAGACTCTGAGTTCAAACAACTGATTGGTTTTTCTGATGAATTCTCAAGCTGTGCATGGATATGGTCCTTAATGAGCACTAATGCCCTGACCTTGTTTGAGGAAAGCACTCTGAAGTAAATTTATGGTAGATGGAAAATCATACTTAAAGCATCTGGAACACTTTTAATTTTCTTATCCTTGGAAAATAATAGAGAATGATCAGCCTTGCCCCTACAACTAGTTATGCAGTGTTTCAGAAGAAATTGAATGGCTTCATTCTTCAGAGTAGCCAGCCTATGAGAGCGGCCAAATAATTTAATCTCCTTCCTCAAAATGGATGGAGGATTAAAGAGGAAAAACATTTGATTTTGCTAGCGACACATACATAAAGAAAGCATTCCATCAGTTTGCCAAAAATAGAGTGCAAGGGGTGGCGCCTGTGGCTCAGCGAGTAGGGGCCGGCCCCATAAACCAAAGGTGGCGGGTTCAAACCCAGCCTCGGCTGAACTGCAAAACAAAAAAAATAGCTGGGCATTGTGGCGGGTGCCTGTAGTCCCAGCTTCTTGGGAGGCTGAGGCAAAAGAATCTCCTAAGCCCAGGAGCTGGAGGTTGCTGTGAGCTGCGATGTCACAGCACTCTACCGGGGGCGATAAAGTGAAATTCTGTCTCTACAAAAAAAATAGAGTGTATGTTAGTGAGATTACAAAGTTGGCTGATGTCAAAACCAGTATCCTCCAGATGATTCTGATGGCTTACCTCCTCACCACAAAATCTTCAGCACTTTCTCCTGAGTAGAAACATATTTCTAAGGCATCAGCGTGTATACTATCAACCTACCAATTAAACAGTCTCGAGGCACAAGTTATGTCCTGATTTCTAGATTGACACAAAGAAATAGAATGCATTCTTTTTTTTTTTTTTTTTCCACACCACGTTGGAACATTTCTGACAATTCCTTCAAGGCACTTATCTCTTTCTCAAGAACTTAACTTGAGGCCATTTTTAGCTTGCTATCTAGTCCAGATTTACTAAAATAGCCGACTTACTTTTGCCCCTTATCCCTTGCTCTCCCCAGCCCCCACTATCCATTCTCCCACAGCTGCCACAGTGGTATTTTTAAAACATTAGTCAGATTTTCTCCTTCTCTTTAGAGTCCTCTGAAAAGTCTTTCAACTGGGAGGTTGAGTTTGCCAGATGCCAATGTGAGCTGAGGTTTGGTATGCAAATGATTTCATAAGGAATTCTTCCCGGAGAAGCTGGAAAGGATCTGGGGGAGGGGAAGATGGAGAAAGGAGGAGAGAGAAAGGGGGAAATCTGAGCGAGGGTGTGATCACAGGCCCAGTCTGATCCCACAGAGGAACTCTGCATGGAAAAGTAACCCTCAGTGCTTTCCCAAGTAGAGGCTGCACCTGCTAATTACCTAGTTATCAGGTAGGAGACTGTGGTTGTGAACTTGCAGACACTTCTTTGCATTGTACCCAAGGCAGGCTCTGCAGCTTGAGAACATTCCCGCAAAGAACATCCACAGAAGAAAAAACACACAGAAGCTGAAATATGCACAAAAATGGTCATGCAGATCTCAAGGAATTTGGAGACCAATGTTATCTATTACGTAACTTTATCTAGAAAGAAATCCACACTGCTTACCAGGGCAGTGTAGGGCTCAACCCTGACTAATTCTGCAAACTCCTGCCCCCCACTCCAGCTCCCCCCCAGACCTCACCTACATGTCTTACTTCAATCAACAAATTTGGACCTCATGGCCTTATTCCCTTCGCCTGACTTCTCTGCCCACCCCTTGTCACATTTAAAATACCCTCAATTGCATCAGCCATCACATGATTCTGATTTAAGTAAAAATTATTCTTTTTCATACAGGCCTTCCCTCATCATTTATTCCAAAGAAACGTCTTCCGAGCTCCATGAACTCTTGGACACATGAATTCATTTTATTTTCTTTAGCACAGTTATTGCAGCAGAAATGATTCTGTTCATTGTTTTACTGCCTCTATCTCTCCTCTTTACAATGTAAGCTTCATGTCTATCTTCCTTATTCTTTTCTGTCTACCACACAGAGCAATGCCCGACACATAGGAGGTTATCAAGTTATTTATTTTATAAATAAAGAGCCGTACGTCCCCTGTTTATATTATATCGTCTGCTCTGTCTTCGCCTCCTTAGACTCTGATCTCCTGTTCATAGGGCTGCTCCTAAGAAATGGAGTACATCCCCTCAAGAATAAAATGAGGAAGGAATTTAAGGAGGAACTTCTCAGCGTATAACGAAGTAGCTGATATAAACTAATATTACAGTGCACTGTCGTGTTTTATCAACTTCTTGCTCACATATCTCAGTTAACGAATCTTTAATCTCACTGACGTCACTTGCCTTGAAATTCATAGTCATCGACCATACCTGACCATAATAGGAATGGAATATAACCTGAGGTCTCTGATTTATAATATGGCATACGTGGTACTAAAATTTCCTTGATAATTCTTCAGCTATACAAAGAGGCAGGTGCCTAATTTGGTTCACCTACAACCAGTAACCAACTGTTATTCTTCAAGTTTCCATTCATTTGTTAGAGGAAAAACACATTGTTTGTGTTTTAATCCAATTCAATAATTTGTTAAATAAAGTTTGTAGGAGGCGATTGATTTGGACCGAGTCCTGCATCACGTCCCAACAGACCAAACTGAAATGGAATCACTCTTGCTAATCTTCCTTCTCTGAGACTAAATCGTTGATCCAATGTTCCAAGAAATTAGACAGGGAGACGTAATAGCCAAATCCCCAAACAGGCTGGTTTTAGCAGACACAATAAAAAAGCACCTTCTGCTTTAATTTACAAAGAGAATAACCTGAAATAATCTGGTTCTAATCAATCTTCTTTTGTTCTGTTTCTGGTTTCTTCAGCCATTCTCTGCGTGTGAGGCCAACAGTACCAACTTAACTCACATGAGTGTTTTTTGTTTTTGTTTTTGTTTTTTGCAGTTTTTGGCCGGGGCTGGGTTTGAACCCATCACCTCCAGCATATGGGGCTGGCGCCCTACCCCTTTGAGCCACAGGCGCCGCCCTCACATGAGTGCTTTTTCTAGATCTTTAGATGAGATGATGCCGGATTCATGAATCCCTAATAGAGGCTGGTCTGATCTTTAAATTTGTTGAAACTTGTCTTTTGAGTAATTTGAGGAATCTTTTAAATTTGTCAAATTTAAATTATAAAGTTAATAACTTAAATAATGTAACTCCAATTCCACAATTTAAAGACTCCCGTTAGACAACGATCAGTCTTACCAGGAAAATTTTCCCCACTCACTCACACACTTAGCCATCTACCACTTGATCTGAATTCTTCACAGAGTGAAGTAAACACACGTGGAGGAAGGATGTGCCTTGCTGGCCACAGAAAGGATCAGCGTCCAAGGCTGTGATATTCTCTGATGGTGCAAGGCGTGATTCCACACCTTTGCCATTATGAATTACAAATTACGCTTCTGTTTATGTATGTTGCTCACTTTTTTATGAGATTATTTTTTCTTTTCTTGCTGATGTGTTTGAGTTCTTTTAGGTTCTGGGTATCAGCTGTTTATTAGATGTTCAGCATGTGGATATTTTGTCCCATTTTGTAGGTCATGTATTGGCCCTGTTGAATGTTTCCTTGGCTTTGCGGAAGAATTTTAATTTAATGAAGTCCCATGTTGTTATTTTAATTGTTGCTGTGATTACCCTTGGGGTCTTCTTCATAAATTCTTTGCTTAGTCTGATATTTAAAAGAGTTTTTCCAACATTTTCTTCTAGAATTCTTATGATTTCCTATCCTAGATTTAAGTCTGTAATCTATATTAAATAAATTTTTGTGAGTGTTATAGATTTTTTTTTAATTTTTCTGAAACCAGGGAGAATAACTAGGTTAATAAAATCAATCAGATAATATGTACATAAATGTAGGTGACAATATATTTCCACGAACCCCAAAATATATAAGAAGGGAAAGAAATCACTAATAGGCGTAAATGTACATGATATTAGCAAATACGTAGAAGAAATAAAACAGAAGCAATAGCTCTGATGACACATGTGGAAATCACTTTATAGTCATTACATATGTGTTAATCTGGATTCTCCAGATAAACAAAACCGATAGTGATCAATATGGTGTGTTGTATACTAATGTAATAGAAGGTTCTGTTTCTCTGGAAAACCCTGACTAGTAAACGGGTGTGTGTGTGTGTGTGTGTGTGTGTGTGTGTGTAGAGGCAGAGAGGTAGATATTGATTATAAGAATCGGCTCTCACAACCACAGAAGCTGAGAGGGGCAGGAGAACCAGGTAGAATAATTCGATCATTCAATCTGAGTCCAAAGACCTGAGAATAAGGACAGCCAATGTCCCAGCGCAAGGGAAGATGGATGTCTAAGTTCAAACAGACTAGTCTGTCCTCTGTCCTTTTGTTCTGTTTAGACCTTCAATGGATTGGATCAGTGTTCCCCAACTTTTTTGGCACCTAGGACCAGTGTTATGGAAAACTATTTTCCCACAGATGATGGGGACAGGGAAGGCAACAGATTCTGTAAGGAGTGTGTAACCTACATTGTTTGCATGCACAGTTTACAGTCGAGTCACACTCCTATCATAGTACAATGAGCTCGGGCAGGGAGGCTCGTGAAGGGGAGCTGCTGTAAACACAGATGAAGCTTCATGCATTTGCCTCTGCTCACTTTCTCACATCTTGCTGTGTCACCTGACTCACAAAAGACCACAGGCTGGTACATGTCCATAGCCCAGGGGTGGGGACAGCAGAATGAGAGCAGGCCTGTCCTCATTAGTAAGAAGGGTCTTCTTTAATCAGGATATTGATTCAATGCTATTGTCTTCCAGAAATACCTTCATGAACACACTCAGCAATTCTGTGTATCAGCTACTTCTGTATCTTTTAACCCAAGTAAGCTGACCCCCAAAAGTAACCATCAGAAGATATGCACTGGAAAGCTCAAAGCGCTACCTCAAAATTAATAGTTCAAGTTTATACCCTGCAAAAGTAGATGATTCTAAAACAAAAGCAATGGCACCTAAAGAAGGTTAGAGCTTTCTGAGCCCCAAAATATAAAAACTAAAAAAAAGGACGCTTGGAGAAAACAAAAGGTGAGCATCACAAGAACAACAACAACAACAAAATTTAAAAGAAGCACTTGATAAAATAGATTCAGAGATTTGACAAAAATAAGCTTCCATATTTTTTTTTAATGTGAAAATAATGTAAGAAGTATTTGTGAATAGTCGGAAAACCTGTCTCAGACTTCAAACTTCTGGACATTGAGGAAAACTATATTAATATAAAAATTGACAGAAAAAAAGAGCAAGATCAAACCTACAATAATTTATTATAATGAAAGAGAGTAAGAAGCAAAATAGTACATCTACATATAACAAATGCACGCCAGTAAATCAGACTGAAACTTTAGCCTATTATTTCGAAATTAATTACTAAATAAAAGCCAACAGAAACAAATGGAATAAAGAAAATTACATGCATTGAAACTAACATAAATTCGTAAGTGATAAAATTCAGGGGAAAAAAACTAGAAAAATTCTCACAAATGAAGACCATCCTAAAAATATCACAGAAGTGAATAAACAAACACAGAAAACAAGAGGAAATTTTTTAAGTAAATAATATTAACTCAAGAGGGAAGAAAAAATATAAAATATACAATGTATATCCAACATAGCTACAAAGGGACAAAGAGGAAGAAAATTAGCTTAACTCAAGAAAAAAAAATATCTTGGAGTTAAGAAAAAGATTTGAAGTTAAAATCTTCAGAAAACACACTACATAAGCTGATCCCAAATGAATAGCAATTTCTTGACTTAGGGAAAGAAGTAAATTCACTTAAGCAAAAGAAAATAGATCAAATAACTATTATTATTTTTGTATTAATGAATTATACCAGAGGAGATGAGGTAAACTTAATACATTCAAGGAAAGAAATTATAAACTTAGGATTTTAACTCACAGACACAGATCATACAGATATTAAAAATATTACACATTACTATTAAGACAAACACCATGACATTACAATTGACAACTTATGTGAACAGTACAAATTCCTTGAAAGTTTATAATGAACAAAGCTCACTTAAGAGAATATATAATTGAAAACCTAACTAGACCTTATCAATTAAAGACATTTGTTTTGTAGTTAAAAACTTTCCCATAAAAAAACACACAGACACATTGGTATGGAACTTTATTTTTGCATATAAATTTAAAATAAATTCTTCAAATTTCCAAAATAAATATAATCAGAATTTTAGAATTATATACTTTCAAATTAATTTAGATTCATTCATGATAATATTATTCCTCATCTATTTAAATCTTTATGACTTTTAGTCTGTTTTAACATTTTCCATAGAAGTGAGATATTTTTGGTTAATAACATAATTTTTATGAATTTTGCATTACTGGCATTTTATTTAATGCAATATTTTGTAGTTATTGCTATAGTAAGAAAATACAATTTTGTAAGTGAGTCTTCAATACGGCAACTTTGAAGTGCATCATTCCCAATTGTTTGATTGGATTAGACATTTTTCTACTTTTTAATACTTCTAAATATTTTCTACAGTAAATGTATTAATTTTACATACTATAAAATATGAAATAATTTAAAATAAAATAAATTTTTAAAGAACATGTGCTGTCATATAAACATTATCATATATACATGTAGAATTTTTTGTTTGTTTTTTGAGACAGAGTCTCTAGTCACTTTGGGATTGATTATTATGATATCACAGCTCACAGCAACCTCAAACTCCTGGACTCAAGAGATCCTCTTCCCTCAGCCTCCCTAGTAGCTGGGCTATAGGTGCCCACTACAACACCTGGCTATTTTCAGAGATGGGATCTCTCTCTTGCTCAGGCTGGTCTCAAACTCCTGGGCTCAAGCAATCCACCCACCTTGGCCTGAGTGCTGGGATTACAGGTGTGAGCCACTGTGCCCAGCCTACAACATTATCATATTTTAAACATACTTGAGTTTTACTATAATTATCTCTTACCGTAATAATTGCCGTTTGCACCAGAATGTTTATTGCAGCTCAATTCACAATTGCCAAGTCATAGAAGCAACCCCAAAGCCCATCGAACCATGAACGGATTAACAAACTGTGGCATCGTTATACCACAGAGCACTGATACTCAGCCATAAGGAAAGATAGAGACTTTACATCTTTTATGTTTACCTGGATGGAGATGAAACACATTGCTCTTAGTAAAGTATCTCAAGAATGATAAAGATAATATCCAATGTAGTCAGTACCAATATGAAACCAATATATAAACAACTACACTCCCACATGAAAGAAAAACACAAGTATAGTCTAGTGAGGGGGCAGAGAGAGGGGGGAAGGATAGGGGAGGGAGGAGGGGGGAGGAGATCGGTGGGAGAAGAAAGGGCAATTGCCAGCTCTCAACCTACTGTGCATAATGTGAGGGTGTTCAGGACACCCCCTGGGTAGGGGCTCAACTACAACTGGAACTTTACCTTAGAAGTGAAAATAATATAACCGAAAGATTCTTACCCTCATAACTAACTTGAAATAAAAACAGAGGACTATCACCTATAGAACTAAAGAAAATTTCAGTACACCAATATTTATATACTGTGATACCCTCCTGTTTTAAATCCCTGGCAAGACAATCCTTCTGATTTATTTTCAGAATTTCTTTGAGACATTTACTATTATAGAGCACAGCGCTTGCCCTGAACCACGCTCCATATGCCCTTCATTCAGGGAAGCTGCGTTGGAACTAGTACCAAGCATTAGCAAAGAACACATCTGCTTCTCTCCTAAAGTTTCTTTTCTTGTGAAAGAATCTTCCACTGGAGAATGTTCCTAGTCCCTCCATTTTTTCTTCAGCAAAAAGTGGATTTATCTGATTATTAGATTTAGGGGAAGGAGATAGTCCTGTAAGATCAGTCTTATTTGCGTTCAATTTGCCGGCATCCCAAGTTCTGCTTTCTGTCTTTGGTCTCAAGTTCATTGTTAAGTTATTAAATATACAAACGCTGATCATGGCTTCAGTTGTCTTAATAGTACAATGTAGCTTAATTTACGAATGGGGGGCAGATTTTTCTTCATAAACAAATAATGAAGAAGAAAACCTACGAGAATTAGCCTTCCTCTTTTATTTAAGGAGAGAATTCAATGAAATGTTTAGATACCCAAGGGCTGAGGAGGTTCTTACAGAGACCTGTGCTTGTAAACTTTGGTCTCTGAGAATCATGCTTGCTTAGAGAATTAAACACAAATTGAGTTGACTGGAAAAACACAGTTCAATTGTCTCACCAGGTACGGAGCAGTAAAAAAACAAAAACAAAAGAGATGCTGATAATTTTTTTTTATATAATTTTATTGAATCATAATTCTGTACATTGGTGCAATCATAGGGCATGATTCATATACATTCAGAAATGTTTTCATCATACTGTTACAGATAGCCTTCATGGCATTTTCTTGATCATTATATAAAGACATTGATACTC
>CAUYON010040304.1:0-21953 GCA_963573935.1 Arctocebus calabarensis | reverse complement strand
AACACTTAAGAAAATTGGTACAAAAGGGACATTTCTTAAACTGATAGAGGCCATCTACAGCAAATCCACAGCCAATATCGTATTGAATGCAGTAAAATTGAAATAATTTCCACTTAGATCAGGAACCAGGCAAGGTTGCCCATTGTCACCACTGCTTTTGAACATTGTAATGGAAGTCTTAGCCATCAAAATCAAGCAAGAAAAGGTGATCAAGGGTATCCATATAGGGTCAGAGGAGATCAAACTTTCACACTTCACAGACAATATGATTGTATATCTGGAAAACATCAAGTATTCTACTACAAAACTCTTAGATGTGATCAAGGAATACAGCAGCATCTCAGGTTACAAAATCAACACTCAAAAATCTGTAGCCTTTATATATACCAACAATAGTCAAGGCGAAAAAACAGTCAAGGACTCTATTCCTTTCACAATAGTGCCAAAGAAGGTGAAATATTTGGGAGTTTACCTAACAAAGGACGTGAAAGAGAACTATGAAACTCTAAGAAAAGAAATAGCTGAAGATGTTAACAAATGGAAAAACATACCATGCTCATGGCTGGGAAGAATCAACATTGTTAAAATGTCCATACTACCCCAAGCAATATAAAATTTTAATGCAATCCCTATTAAAGCTCCATTGTCATACTTTAAAGATCTCGAAAAAATAATACATCATTTTATATGGAATCAGAAAAAACCTTGAATAGCCAAGACATTACTCAGAAATAAAAACAAAGCAGGAGGAATCATGCTACCAAACCTCAGACTATACATAAATCGAAGGTGATCAAAGCAGCATGGTACTGGCACAAAAACAGAGGTAGATGTATGGAACAGAATAAAGAACCAAGAGATGAACCCAGCTACTTACTGTCATTTGATCTTTGATAAGCAATTAAAAAACATTCAGTGGGGAAAAGATTCCCTATTTAACAAATGGTGCTGGGTGAACTGGCTGGCAACCTGTAGAAGACTGAAACTGGACCCATACCTCTCACCATTAACCAAGATAGACTCTCACTGGATTACAGATTTAAACTCAAGACATGAAACTATAAAAATACTAGAAGAAAGTGCAGGGAAAACTCTTGAAGAAATCAGCCTGGGTGAATATTTTATGAGGAGCACCTCCCCTCCAGGCAATTAAAGCAACACCAAAAATACATTACTGGGATCTGATCAAACTAAAAGGCTTCTACACAGCCAAAAACATAGTAAGTAAAGCAAGCAGACAGCTCTTGGAATGCAAGAAGATATTTGCAGGTTATGTCTCTGACAAAGGTTTAATTACCAGAATTCACAGAGAACTCAAATGTATTAGCAAGAAAAGAACAAGTGATCCCATCTCAGTGTGGGCAAGGGACTTGAATAGAAACTTCTCTGGAGAAGACAGGTGCACGCCTATAGACACATGAAAAAATGCTCACCATCCTTAATCATCAGAGAAATGCAAATCAAAACCACTTTGAGATATCATCTAACTCAAGTAAGATTAGCCCACATCACAGAATCCCAAAGCCATAGATGTTGGTATGGATGTAGAGAAAGGGAACACTTCTGCACTGCTGGGGGGAATGCAAACTAATATGTTCCTTTTGGAAAGATGTTTAAAGATCAATTAGGAATCTAAAAATAGACCTGCCATTCAATCCTTCAATTCCTCTACTAGGTATATATCCCAAAGACCAAAAATCACATTATAACAAAAATATAATGTTATGTTTGCACCAGAATGTCTATTGCAGCCCAATTCATAATTGCTAAGTCATGGAAGAAGTCCAAGTGCCCACTGACCCATGAATAGATTAATAAATTGTGGTATATGTACACCACATATTATGTAGCCTTAAAAAAGGTAAAGACTTTACGTCTTTCATGTTTACATGGATGGAGCTGGAACATATTCTTCTTAGCAAAGTATGTCAAGAACACACTTTCATATGAAAGCTATAACCCAACTATAGCCCAAGAAGAAGGGGAAAGAGGAGAGGGAGGAAGGGGAGGGGGGAGAATGGGAGGGATGGTAATTGGTGGGACCACACCTATGGTGCATTTTACAAGGGTACATGTTAAATCTAGTAAGTGTAGTATATAAATGTCTTAACAAAATAACTAAGAAAATGTAGTGAAGGCTATGTTAACCAGTTTGATGGAAGTGTTTCAAATTGTATATAAAACCAGCACATTGCACCCCATAATTGCATTAATGTACACAGCTATAATTTAATAAAATTTGAAAAAAGAAAGAATACTGAGACAGCTTAACATTCTAAGTACTATGTGGGGAACTGGCTGTAAGGAGGCAGGATCCCCCACAGCCTGGGAAAATGTTCAGGGAATAACCCCCAGCTGCTTCTCCTCTTTTAACAATATTCTTTTCACTTGCCAGAAGTCACATAGCCCATGCATACTTTCCTTACTATTGGCAAGCACATAGCTTTTCATCCTTAAAGTTAATCTTTACCCCAGAGTAGGGTTAAGATTTACCTTGTTAAAGATACTTTATAAATAAAGCTGTTTCCGCAGTTTGGTGCTGGCTGCAGTCATCAGCTGCATCAGACCTCCCAATCCCATCCTGTCTCTAGTCTTTCTTTTTCATTTCCTACTGTTCCCACTCAGGTTATTTCTCCTTCTCCACACTGGTTCAAGAAAGGTGGCACCTGACCAGGGACCTGAGTACAGGAAAGTGAGTATAAGCAGGTGAGGAAACCCTTATTCCTCACCATTCCTCCTCAGGTTTGAACAGGGACCAGAGTACGGGAAAGTGAAACTAAGCAGGTGAGGAAATCCCCTGTGAGAAGAAAAAAGTGAAACTGCACAGTTGGTAAGTGTTTCTCAGGGGTAATCATAGTCGGGAGTAATAAATTATGGGACAAGCAGGATCAAAGCATTGCTAAAATATGTTTAAAAGCCAGCAAATATAAAGTCTATATCTTTACGTATATGCCTGTCTGTGTGTTTGTATATGTCATGTGCCTGTGATATTTCACTAAGTTGAAACTAGAAATTGTAAGGTTAAGATTCAGTTAGAAAACTAGAAATTGTAAGATTTTTCGATTAGAATGGTTTTTACACTTTGTTCAGGAGGTTTCCCAAGGAAGGCACTAATAATGCCACTGCCTTTTGCAGCATGGAAGCAAGGGATTAAAGGTAAAATCTTCATTTACATCTCCATTATAAAAGACCTTTGCAGAAGCTCATGACTAGAAACTACAGACCAACAAGGCAGCCATATCAGACAACATCAGCCCCTTTCTTTTAAAATCCTTAAGGAGTTACAGCAAATAGATACTTTAAGTAATGAGTCTCTCCCTCTTAATGACTGGAAGTCAGATGCTAAGGCTTGCCTTTCTGAAGGTAGTTATTTGTTATGGAAATCTGTATTGGCCAATTCTGCCAAGCAGGCAGAAAGAAACAGACAAAATTATATTCCTTTTACTGTAGATCGTTACTAGGTGAGGAGACTCAGGCGTCTAAGACAAATCAATTCAATTATCCTCCTGAAGCTTATCAACAATAGCTTATTAAGCTATTAATCTATTAGTTTTATAAACTTGGAGAAAAAAGTTAGACAAATGGCATCTTTTACAAGCTCTTAGAGCCATTAACAAAACAATGGATTTAATGGTGTCTCTTATCTGCTGCTAAAGTTTGTCTCTCAGGAGGAGAGGATATGGTTGTGTTTTTCTGAGAACAGCTGACAGCCCTTGTAGGCTCCCTGACATGAAGCCAGGAGAACTTCTTGTGCTGACAATGAGGAGGCTGAATGCTGAGCCAAAATGTCACAGAAGGTGAAGCCCCTGACATGGGGACACTGGAAGAAGCTGAACTGATCTTGTACAAACATTGTGGCGGGCTAGTCAACCCTGAGATTAGCAATTATGGGTACTGTTTCTTGTCATATTTGTTATGCGTGGGTCTCATTTTGACATTAGTGGTCCTGCCCAATTGGCTAAAGACATTTTTGTCTTCTGCAGAGGTGGAGTCAAGCAACTCCTCCAACTAAAATCATCTATTTATAAATTGAAACAGAAAAAAAAAAAAAAAGAAAAAAAGAGGATATGTGGGGAATGGGCTGTAAGGTGGCAGGGCCCCCACAAACTAGGAAGAAGTTCAGGGAACAACCCCCAGCAGCTTCTCCTTTAACAACAAGCATTCTTTTGTCCTCTGCCAGAAATCACATAGCCCATGTATACTTTATTATTGGCAAGCACACAGCTTTTCCTCCTTAAAGTTAAGATTTACTCAGTCATTAAGATTTACCTTGTTAAAGCTAATAAAGCAGTTTCCAGGGTTCAGTGCTGGCTGTAGTCACCAGCTGCATCAGACCTCCTGATCCTGTCCACCTATTGCTCTTCTGTTTTTCATTTCCCACCATTTCCCTCAGGTTATTTCTCCTTCCCTGCACTGGTTCAAAAGAGTATTAAATATGCAGATTAAAGCATCATATTTAAATACCTCAAAAATCTCATTCACTGGACCCAATAATCTTTTCTTTTAGTCATTTTTTCCTAAAGAAGTAATTGGAGATGTTGCAAAAGATTTTGGGAACAAGAATGCCATTTAAATTCATTCCACATGTTCAAGGAAACTACAGTACCAGTCAGGATAAGCTAAGGTTTGCTGAACTAACAAATGACCTTCAAATCTTGCTGTTTTACACCAGAAAATGTTTCTTTCATGCTTCTGATGCCTATCCCCTGAGGGTCAACAGAGGTGTCTTTGGTGCCAGCTTCACGCCAGGGTCCAAGTCACAGAGGAGCCTGTGTAGAACTGGGCAGAGGAAGGAGAGACACGGTGAGCCACTTACTGGCTCTTGATGCTACCGTTCAGAAGTAACCCCTTCACTTGCACATACATTGCACTGGCCAAAGAGTCAGTCATGCCTAGTTCAGCGGGGCTACTCAAGAAGGGGAAGCTCTGCAGAGAGGCACTAACTACAGTGCACATTATATGGGAGGTGGGCCTCGTATGTAACTGAGACCCACATCACACAGGGGATGGGGCTTGAGTGTGGCTGAGACCCACATTACACAGGGGATGGACCTTGTGTGTGACTGAGACCCATATTAGACAGAGGATGGGCCTCGTGTATGACTCTTGAGACTCACATTATACAGGGGATGGGCTTCATGTACCTGAGACTCACATTATACAGGGGATGGGCCTCATGTGTGGCTGAGACCCACATTACACAGGGGATAGACCTTGTGTGTGACTGAGACTCACATTACATACACAGGGGGTGGGCCTCGTGTGTAACTGAGACCCACATTACATACACAGGGGGTGGGCCTCGTGTGTGACTGAGACCCACATTACATACACAGGGGGTGGGCCTCGTGTGTGACTGAGACCCACATTACACACACAGGGGGTGGGCCTTGTGTGTGACTGAGACCCACATTACACAGGGGATGGGCCTCATGTGTGACTGAGACTCACATTACACAGGGGATGGGCCTGTGTGTGACTGAGACCCACATTACATAGGGGATGGGCCTCGTGTACCTGAGACCCAGATTACACAGGGAATGGGCCTTGTGTATGACTGAGACCCACATTACACAGGGGATGGGCCTTGTGTGTGGCTGAGACCCACATTACACAGGGGATGGGCCTTGTGTGTGGCTGAGACCCACATTACACAGGGGATGGGCCTCATGTGTGACTCTAAGACCTACATTATATGGGAGATGTCACATATGACTCTGAGACCATCACAGGGGAAAAGGAATATAGGTAAGGCAATCGATCTATTAAGAAGGAAATAAAAAATATGGAAAGAGAATGCCAATAGAAATCACAAAATAATATAGTATGATCAAAATTTATGAGCACTCAAATATCAGGAAACTCAAACTGATTCTCATATTGGAGGATAAAACAAAATTCAGCTAGATTTACTTTATAAGAGAAACACATAACATGAAATGAGGGTAAAATTAGAAAAAAGGAATACGTGTATTTAAAGTCAAGAATAAACAAAAAGCATGTGTTTACATACAACCAATTTAAAAAAGAGATCAAAAAGGTTTTTGTCTCAGAAAATATTTTACCTACATTCTCAAAATCATTGGCAAAAAGTTAATCACGGCTCTGGTAGGCAGAATAATGACTCCTTAAGCACACTGATACCTTCATCTCCAGAACAGAGCTCTGCTGTGTTACAGCTAAGTGAAAAAATTAACCAGGAAGATATGAGAATATTAAGTGTACATTATTAGAAAATATATTTTCAAATAAATGAAGGAAAAGAATCCCACGGAACTGTGAGGAGACACTGGCAAACACGCTCCAGCGTTGAAACCCTCATCCCACATTGGACCAAACCCCCTCCCCCTCCGCTGTCCGCTCTCCCAGAATCTCTGCTGTGCAGACGGGGAGGCCAAGTGAGCTCAGAGGCCTCTCATCCTGATGACAGATGGGGTGTTCAGGGGTGATTAAGTCATGCAGACAGCAGCAGGGAAGCCTGGGCCAGGCCAAGAATTGTGGGCAGAACATAAAGATTCTGTGAAGTTGGTCCAAGCCCCTGCATATCATTCTCCTGGCAGGAGCCAGGACTGGGACAGATGTCACTAGGAGTCTCACGTGGTCATAAGAGATGTGTGAACAAAGGTGCGTGTTCTCTGTGAACACACACAGAGAAGCAGGAAACACGGGACAAATACGGTGACGCCCCAGCAGCAGCCACTCTGAGATCTGCGTCTCTTTCTAGTCCCTGACATTTCCATTCCTGGAGCCTGTGGCGAGCTGAATAGTGGCCATCAAGACGTCTGCTTCGGAGTCTGTGACCTCCCCTGGCACAAGGGGCTTTGCAGGCAAAATCAAGTTAAGGATCTGCTGTGGTCTAAATATGCCCCCCACAGCCAGATGTTGAAACTTAATCACCAATATGATAGTATTAACCCTTTCCAGTCAAATTTTTCTGCCATCCTTATACGTCCCAGCTCTTATTTATTTCAGGCAGGAAAGACATTGGTGGATTATTTGAAAATATCCTACAGATTTCAAAGAGAAAAACATCAATATGAACTCACTTATTGTCTATTTTAGATTACATAAAACAAAGTGTTTTTGTCTGACATAGGATCAGAAAGGGTGAACCAATGGGGTTGTCAGGAGGTGAGTAAGGCTTCAGAGAACTGCCCGGCCTTTCCATCTCTCTGCCTTGTGAGAACACAGAGTTTGTCCCTTCCTCCCTCCCTCTGTCTGCCCAATGAGATGCAGCAACAAGGCTCCATCCTCAAGGCAAAGAGTGAGCCAGGGAACAAATCTGCTAGTGCCTCCATCTTGGATTTTCCAGCCTCCAGAACTTGAGAAATAAGTTTCTATTTTTAATAAATTTCCCGGTCTGCGGTGTTTGGTTGAAGCAGCATGACAGACTAAGACAGGACCTTAAAACAGATATACGGAATGGTACCTGTGGCTCATCGAGTAGGATGCCGGCCCTATATACCAAAGATGGCGGGTTCAAACTTGGCCTCGGCCGAACTGCAAAACAGAAAAATAGCTGGGCGTTGTGGCGGGTGTCTGTAGTCCCAGCTACTTGGGAGGCTGAGGCAAGAGGATCTCTTGAACCCAAGAGTTTGAGGTTGCTGTGAGCTATGATGATGCCCTAGCACTCTACCCAGGGTGACAGAGTGAGACTCTGTCTCAAAAAAAACAAAAAGAGTTAAGTAAGACTGGAGTCCCCATAAGAAGAGGCAACAGAGACACACAGAGGACAGACCATCAGGGCACAGTAAGAGCACAGGCACCTATAAGCCAAGGACAAGACTCTAAGACCCACAGGTTAGGGCAGCACCTGTGGCTCATGGAGTAGGGTGCCGGCCATATATCGAAGGTGGTGTGTTCAAACCTGGCCTTGGCCAGGAGTTGGAGGTTCTGTGAGCTGTGTGATGCCACGGCACTCTACCGAGGGCAATAAAGTGAAACTCTGTCTCTACAAAAAAAAAAAAAAACAAAAAACAGAAAGATGATCCTGGATCACGGGGCAGGTCCAGGGTAATCACAGGAGAAGGGGGAAGGCTCCAACATGGGACATCAGGGGTCAGGGGATGGCCTTCAAGGATGGAGGAAGGGGCTGTGGTTGAGGGATGCAACTGGCTGGCCTATAGATGCTGGAAAAGACAGAGAAGTTGGTTGTCCCTGAAGCCTCCAGAGGAAACTGGCCCTGCTGACCCCTCCACTTCAGCCTGCTGAGACTGACCTTGAACTCTGACCTTCAGAACTGTGACAGAATACAAGTGTTATTTTTAAGCCACTGAGCATACAGCAGGCGGTTACAGCAGCCATGGGAGGCTAATGCAGAGCCCTTTCTTTGACTCCGGGAGGTACCTGTGTGTCCATCTTATCAGCAAGCCACTGGCTGCATGTCCTTTGATTGGAAGAGAAGAGAGAAGTCCTGAGTGGTCATCAGTGTGGACTCTCAAAAGTGACAGAGGCAGCGTACCACTGTCTCAGGGCACTGCCGCCCAGTGGCCTGCCCCACGAGCCAGCATGGAAGGGGTGCAGCCAGTGCCACCGTGCCCACATCCCATGGTCTTGCTTCCGCTAGTGCAGGTGACAGGCCAAGTGCTCACATGAGAGGGCTTCCCTTTCTGAAACAGTGGAGAGGAAACACACTCTGGGAGCTGCTACCCCTCGTACAGTGGGACATGTTTGCAGAGGCCTTGACATAGTGGGGTGACCGTGGAAGGGATGGCCCCACAGAGAGGCTCTCCATGTACTGAGTGGGCATACTTGGGGTCCTCCTGCCTTGGAGAGGGCCCAGGGCAGGAAGATGCCCAAGGGCCGGAACTAATTATGGTCCCCAAGTTCCTAAGGGAACTTCCGAGCTAGGCCATTTGGGGTCATCACCACAGACTTGCTCTTAAGTGGAGGACGTGCCCGGACATCAGAGTAAGAAGAATCGGCGGTCAAGTGTGGGGACATCCGGTCCCTCAGCTCCCGGTGTGTCTAATCCAGATCTAAAAAGCTATGTGTCTCCCCTTCATTTTGCAGGAAGGTTTCAGTGTGGTCTAGTTCCTGAAATGTGGCTTCTCACAGTCCTGTCTGCTTTTTACTCCAACTTCCAAAACCATCTTTGGGAACCCAGGCCTTTCTGGTTTTAGACAAACAGCCTCCGACGCCCGATGGCTCCTGGTGATTTTCCATCCATACTCCCCAGAGTCCTCATCGCCCGGCAGGTTCCAGACAACTGAAACAAGATTTGGCCGTTCTGATTGTGCATGTGTCTAATTGAATTCACTCTCTGGTGCTTAAATTCAGCTTAGAGTCGTAAGAAAGATGTTTGGAAAAGAAACTCATTGTTTTCAACATTTTTAAAGCAAAAGAATAACTTTTGCCTAAGGAGCTACTCTGAGCTGCTCTGAGTCAGCCTGCAGTAGGCAGAATGGCCCTGACGGGGAGTCCCCACCGGTGGCAGGAGCGCCATCTGCTGTCTGCTGTCCTAGTGTGAAACTGTGCTCCCTGGGTGGCAGTGGTGCCACTGTCCCCCTGACCTCAGCAGAGGAAACCAATCTACCATCTCCTCTTTCGTGAACCGCACACGGCTTGGCCGAGGCCGGGCCACACTTTTTAATAGCATTTTTACTGAGAGTTCAGGGTTAATGGTAGAAAACTACAACCCAGAGTACACCTGATGTTGAAGTAAGGGACCTTCCCTCAAGACCCTTGTAAGGCCACCTGACCACCTACAGGCATTTCACAAGGCCTGTTTGAAACAACAGCCAGGGGCTCCCACCCAGCTCCACACGGCTGTTCTCAGGCTCACCCAAGGTCTGAGTCCAGCCCTCACTGCACCTTCAGAGGCCGATGCGAGAACAGAAAACCAAGAACTTTCCTGCCCCCCTTCTGCCTTCCACCCACTCCCCTGGGTGTTCCCTGCGCCTCCTCTCTGCCAGGAGAGCAAAGGCTTCTCCAGAGAAACAAATCCGAGCTAACTGAAATATGTTTAGAACCTTTGGCACTTACAACCTTTCTGTAATTAAAAACACAAATAACAAAATGTCCATTGTTCAAAGCGATGGTTAAATGAATTATTTTGTTGTCGAGTTTTGTGTCTAGTTTGGTCTAGACAAAGTTTGGGAGGAGCACGAGATGCTTAGTCTGTCTTCCAACATCTTAGTGGAGTGAAGAACCAGTGTACACTTGGATATTAACACACTAAGTTTCCTTAATGTTAATCCCTGAAAAGAAATCTGCAACCCTCTGAAAGCTGAATGAAAATGCCCTTGTCTAGAAAGGGAGGTCTTCAGCAAGAAAAAGACAGACTGGTGTTTTCATTTAATTGACTCAATTTTCCTACCACAAAGAATGTTCTGTTTCTTTTGAGGTTGAAGTATAAACTTTGGGCTATTCTAGTATCATTCAAACTCCAACCATGCTCAGATTTGAAAGAAATCAATGAAGATAGACGTGTATGCACATGCGCACACAGGGGCGTGGACTACCCCCCAAGAACCTAGGGTCTCCCTCCCACCTCCTTCCAGCCCCTTGGTCTTTCCTTCCCACTGCACTCCTGCTGGCAGTGCGCCCAAGTGCCCCCTGCTGCAGGCGCCCTCTCTGAGACATAAGCCCCTCTGCAGCCAGTGTCAGTGTCAGGGCTGCTCCTGAGATTCCCATCCAGCCGTGCCCCAGGCCCAGCCTCAGCTTCACTTTCAGGGCGTGTGCGTGTCCGGGTTCCAGACCAGCCTCTACACGAGAGCTGCGGAGTCTGTGAGGCCTCGAGGTTTGGAGCAATGATGGGTCCACTGCAGAGACGTCCTTCGGGGGAGGGAAGCAGAGGCCTGACTCCAGGCTGCCCTCGTGGCAGCTGGGGCCTCAATCTAGGCCCCCAGATCCTCTGTAGTCACAGAGGCTGGCTCAGGCTCCTGGCTTCCTGCATCCTCCACTCCCATGCAGGCCCGAGTCTGCTCAGCAGACCTGTGTGTCCAGGGTCATAGGGTCCCTGCAGGGCCCTGCCTTAGAGATGGGCAGGCCGCCTTCCCCATGGGCCACACTTAGTATTATTTCCCTACCACCCACACTCTTGCTACACACTCACAAAGACACACGCGCACACAATCTTCCCCCACATACACGTATGCACTCACTCTTAATACACAGGCACACTCTTCACGCACACTCTTTCTACGCACCCACCTGCACACACTCTTCCTACACACACATGCACACTCTTTCTATATACACATATGCACTCTTCACATACATACGCACCTTTCTGCACACACACGCACACTTTCTGAAAACACATGTACATACACTTTCTGCACACACATACGTGCACACACACGCACACTCTTCCTACACACACACACCCTCTTCACACACACGCACACATCTTCTCCCATATACACGCATGCACTCACTCTTAATACACACACTCTTCCTGCACACCCACATGAACACACATGCACACACTTTTCCTTCACACATATGCACACATTCTTCCCCCACATACACACATGCACTCACTCTTAATACACACACGTGCACTCTTCACACACAGACACACTCTTCCTCCACGCCCACCCACACACACTCTTCCTCCACACACATGCATACACACTCTTCCTCCATACACGTGTGCACACACACTCTTACTCCACACACGTGCATACACACACACTCTCTTCCTCCACACACACACACACTCCTGCATACACATGCACTCTTTCTCCACACACACACTTCCTCCACACACACACTCCTGCACACACGTACTCTTTCTCCACACACACACACTCTTACTGCACACACACACACACAGTTACTGCACACACACACAGGCCTTCATTTTTATCCTTTTCTTCTCTTGGACATCCAATTTTGTTTTCAAACTCTGTTCCCTCTCCACCTCTTTTTCTTTCCCGTTTTCCACTTCCTTTTGAACTGAACCGAAATGTGGTAAAATCAATCTAGAACACTTCTCTGGAAATCATAGCCTCACCCATGTGCTGATGACAGGCACTCAGAGGTCGCCCACAGCCCCTCTCCTGCAGCGGTCTCTGCTACTCCCTCAAATAGTGCATTTTCCCTGCTGTCCCCACGGGCGACGGAGGCCGTTCCTCGCCTTCGGATGCATCTCGAAGGTACCTGGTGACCCGTATCCCCAGCGGCTCCCCCCCCAGCCAGGGCAGGGTGCTGACGGACTCGGGTGTGATCTGGGCTCAGGAGAGAAGTGCGGCTGCGCAGCTGGTGGCTCCTTCCCCAGGGCAGCCTCCCCGCCAGGAAGCCTTCACCTGCCTGCTCCGGGGCTGGAGGCCGGCTGGCATCCACTGGGGGTGCTGGCCAGCGGCGTTACAGAGTCTCAGAGAGTAGGACGGTTGGTCTGTTTACAGCTGGCTGCATCTGGATTTAAACTCCTTCGAGAAACAGTTGGAATAATCCTCCTAAGTTTGTGAGTTTCTGGCAGCTAGTGTGTTCTACTTTGCCCTTAACAAATGCATTAGGAGGCACTGCAGGAGCCTGGACAGAGGGACTCTCCCGACTCAGCCATTTGTCCTGCTCCTGCCGACCGTCCTCGGAGAAAGACCCTCCCAAATATCTCTGCGCAGCTGCATCTTCATTACTACAGTCTCATTGCCTAGGACTTTTCAGGACCGCATTGGCTAAAATCAAACACTTCTGAAGGCGGTTTTGTGGCCCAGCCCACACAACCAATTGAGTCCTGAGGACGGTCTGCGGCAGGCTCAGGTTTGCTTCGGGGACAGGACCCAGCCCGAGAGATTCGACCCCAGTGCCAGGGTCTCTTCCGAAACAGCCAGCCTCCGGCAGGTGCCCTGCACCCCTCCTGTCTCGCTCGCGGGTCGAAAGAATCCTCTTTCCTTTCTGCCCCTTTCCCTGGTGTGGCCCCTGCTGCCCACGAAAGCCCCTGGAAGACACCCCGCCTCTGAAGTGGCTGAAGGAGCAAGAGGCTGTGACTCATAGGGAGGAGAGGGCGGAAGGTGGAGCGGCCACGCCAGGCCAGGCCTGGGCTGCTGCTCCTTCAGGGGCCTGAGTCAGGGGGTCAGGAGGGGCCGGAGGGCGTCTCCCCGGGGGGATGGGGAGGGGAGTGTGGGGGGGGCGTGAGAGTATGTGAGGGTGTATGTGCGTGTATGTGAGGGTGTGTGTGTGTATGTGAGGGTGTATGTGCGTGAGTGTATGTGAACGCACGTGACAGTGTGTATGCACGTGTGTGTGAGCATACAGTCTGGTGTGTGCATGTGCACGAGTGTGTCAGAGAGCCTATGAGCACGTTTATGAAAACCTGGGTGAGATTCTGCATGAGAGTCTGTGTACATGTTTGTGAGCCTGTTGCACACGTGTCTAAATAGTAAAGTGTCAACCTGTGCGTGACACTTTATAGTTGTGTGAGTCTAAATAGTAAAGTGTCAGCCTGTGCGTGTGTGAGAAAGTCTGTGTGTGAGGCTTCCCTCTGGTCCCCTCACCCCTCCACTGTCCCCCAAATTCTTCTCTAAGAGGGGCTTTGAAATAGGCTGTCTTCATGGGCGCCTGCTGGCACCCGCTGATCCTTGGGCTGGACCCTGACCCCTACTCCCCACCCTACCCGACCCCACCCCTCAGCCCCCATCCCCCTCCCCTCCGCCGCCTCTCCCCCTCCCAGCCTGGCCGGAGCAGGTCTCGGGACCCCAAACCTTCTCCCCTCCCGGCCACACCGACCTGCTCACAGGGGCTTGTCTGCGCCCATTCGGGGGACCTGAAACCCTCTCCAGCTGTGCTTCCAGTTGGGAGAGGCCATCAGTTCTGCCGGGTCAGGAGAACAAAGATGAACAGGCCGAGGCCTGGACCGACCCCGATGAGGGCAGAAGGTAAAGGACCCTCGGCCTGGACGAGGACGCGGCGCCGGGACCGCGGGGATGCTTCTCGGGGCTCTGTCACTCACTCCCCTTTGGGCACGAGCCTCCACCCGGACTCCCAGACCCCTCGGACGGCAGGACTCGACCCCTCGCAGCTTAGTATTGTTTGTTTCAGTTTTTAATTTTAGTCCTTCTGAAGATGCGCGGGGAGTGTCCCCTGGCGGGGTCCACGCCGGCCTGATGACCGACGGCGCCGTGAGTCTTTTCCGACGTTCACTGGTGCCGGGACACCCTCCTTTGAAAATCACTTGCCGGTTTTACTGATGGACTGGCTCTGCTGTCTTCCTACCATTGACTTCTGAACTCCAGGCCGCACACCTCCCTCCGGGCCGTTCCTCCCCCCATGCCCTTGGCCTCTGCGCTTCTCTGCAGGGCCTTCTGCTCACCCCCTTCTCCTGCATTTCCCTTCTTCAGTGTCACGTCTTCCTTTTTTTTTTTTTTTTTTTTTTTTGGCTTCGTCTTTACTTTTAAGGAGTTTTTCCCAAGAGCATTTTCTGTTCCTGTAAAGTGCGTACCGAACACCATATTCTAATTTCTGGACTGCTAACAGGTCTTTCTTTCACTTTTGTCCTTAATTGTTGTTTAATTTGGTACATAATGCTTTAGAATTGTCTCTCTTTTTCAGATCTCATTGGTGAAACAGTTATGAGAAAGGACAATATCTCTTCAAATCCCATGTAGAGTATATATTTCAAGTTTCAAATTTGTTAACCTTGTTTTTGTTTTGTTTTGTTTTAGTTTTCTTCTGTTTCTGGAAAGAGTCTTCTCTCCTAGAGGTTCAGTTTCCTGAATGGACCTATTGTTTGCCTGTGTTCCATCTGCTGAGACTGGTGAGTTTTCAATGCCCGTTTTTGGTTGTTTGTTTGTTTTTAAGCCCAGCAGAGGGAAATCCCACCCGGATAAAAGAATGAAAAGGTTTAGAAGTCTTGACATTTCCTGTTCGTAGTTTCAATGTTATGTGACATCCAAGGTGGGGGCCGCAGTTAGCAGGTGGCGAGGAGGCCCTGCCATGGGACAGCCCCCTCTTGATTTCCCACTTGTGGTGGGGTAGTCTACAGCCAGCCAGAGCCGCTGAGCCTCTACCCTCTCATTGCCGGCAGACTTGGGGGACAAACTTCACCAGGAGCTGGTGAAACAGCTTCTCTGCTCCTCTCAGAGGGCCCGCCCCACCCGTCTCTGAGGGCAGGGCCCCCAGGCTGAGGTTGCCCCCAGAGGGGGGCCGCAGCAGGACTGAAGTTCACTCCCACATTAACTGAACCTCCGTGATCTCAGGCCCCCTGGAAGATGGTGAGATGGCCTTCCTTCCCTTATCCCATGTCTTTCCTGGCACCATTTCTGATTGCAGGTCATCAGGGATTCAGGATGGCTGGCTGGTGTTCTCAGTTCTCTGTGGTCATGGAGAATGACCTAGTTTTCGGTTAGGTCAGTTTAGTGGGAATTTGGTAGAGTAATAGACATAAAAAATATAAAAGATTAGGATGTCATCCTGAATGAGAAGCTTTAGTGGAAAACTCCTGATGGAAATCAACTGCTGTTTTAAGTGCATGCCAGACAGTAAATTCAGAGATTAGGTACTAAATGTAATTAAAATCCAACTTGACATCCAGACGTTAGCCTGTTGCTTCATTTTATGATTAAACCTGTAGCCAGTTGGAGGATCTCCCCTATTAGCTCATTCTCAGATTGTCAGTAATTTACATTTACCTCAAGTGGTCCAATAGCCCTGGCTTCATTGTCCATGACACTGCAGCTGACCTCCGGTAGGAGAGCTAATTGACCTGCTCCTCATTCAGCTGCTGGGACTCAAAGACACATCTCTGAAAAACGTCTTGATTACATACACACTTTGTGAGATTCTAGGTTAATTTTTGCTAAGTGTTCCTATAAATGCTAGTTTGAGTTCTTTTGTAATCAAGACAGCAAGCCAAGGATTTGTATAATTAGTTCAGCCTGACCTTTCCCTAATCAACATTGCTGATTTCAGATGACTATTAGCTCCATTGCTTGCCATTAAAATATGGCCCCTTGCCTAGCTCATTTTACTCACAAAATTTCTAATTAAACTCCAAGTTGCTAGTTTTTGTTTGTTTGTTTGTTTGAGATAGGGTTTTGTTCTGTCACGAGGGCTAGAGTGCTATGTTGTTATAGCTCACAGCAGCCTCAAACTCCTGGGCTCAAGCAATCCTCCTGCCTCAGCCTCCAGAGTAGCTGGGGATACAGGTGTGCACAACCACACTTGGTTAATTTTTCTATTTTTTGTGGAGATGGGGCTCAGTCAGGCTGGTCTTAAACTCCTGGCCTGAAACAGTCCTCCCATTCTGGCCTCTTAAAGTGCTAGGCTCACAGGCCTGGGCCACTGCACCTGGCTGACAGTTGGTTAGTTTTTAAGGAAGACATATCATCTAATGAAAGGCTCAGTATTATTGCTACATCCATTTTCTCAAAGTGGTTAGTAAATCAAATTACCAATAAAAAGTTGAAACCTTACAAAATCATGGCAGAATTGTCCTTGAGGAAAGAAAAGATAAAACACTGTCCTGAGGGTGATATTTTATAACATATAATGAGGGGGTGTTGGCACTGCCAAATATTGATCTATATTAAAGGTATAATGATTAAAATATTGTGATACTGGGGAAAAAAAGCAAGGGAAAAAAGATTAAAAATCCAGAATTAAGTTTACTTATGTTCTGAGGACAAGACAGAAATAATACCTTAAATTAGTGGAGAAAATCTATACTATTCAATAAAGAGTACTTAGTAAATTGCTAAATCAAATACCCATAGCAGATAAACTCAGGGAAAATTTCAAGTAGTAATTAATAATGTGAAAGTACTAAGAAAAAAACTCAAAAGGAGATCTTTCTGAAGGGCATGGACACCCCCCCAAAAACCAAATATTTTTTAATCCCACAAGTCCTCTTTGAGAATCATCCAGGCAAAGAATCAGAGATATGTACATGTATCTGCAAACCAGGTAGGGTTGAGAGATACAATGTTATCTGAGGCAAAAAAGCTAGGGAAGAAATTTTATATAAAGCAAGAAAGAGCTAGGTAATTGCTTTTATAGGTGGAGATAATCTGGAATTTGTGAATTTTACATAAAAAGGCAAGCAAATAAACACCTTATTTGGAAACACGTGAAAGAGTCGGGCTATTAGGAAGGTCCGCTAACATCCACCGTGCTGCCCGCCAGAGCTCTGAGCGGGCAGGGGTCTCCTAACACGACTGTCCAGAGGACTTGTCTTAAAAACCTGTCCCTTCTTCAGGGTAGACCTAAAGGAAAAAGAAAATAGCCAATTTCTATAGACCATCACTTTGTGAGTGATAATTTTTGTGTCTTTGTTGTTTTTTGATATCAAAAATGTTTGCAAGACATAATTAGTTGGAGGGAAAAAGTCCTGTATAAGGAAGGTGAAGAATCCAAGTTAAAAACAATATGTGGTTGTGGCAGCAGTTATTCGCCCCATCACATTTTAATTTTTATTTTATTTTATTTTTTATATAATTTCAGGCTCACAATTGCAAACAGTACAGACATTCTAGTACACTCTTCTGCCAGCTGCCCTAAATGTTAATACCAACATAACCAGTAGTTCCATTATCAACAGCACATTAATATTGACATAACACCGTCAACCTGTTACTAGCCACCTGTCTGCCCAAGCCCTGCTGCAGGTCAAAGATCCCTGCAGAATCCAGAACCTGCATTCAGCTGCTGTGTCTCCTGGTCCCCTCCAGTCTGTGTCAGATCCTCAGCCTCTGTCTTTCATAACCAGTGAAGATTGTGGCCTGTTATTTTGTAGATAGTCTGAAGTTTGTGCTTATCTGTTTTTTTGTACTTACCTGATATTTTCTTGTGATGACACTGAGGTTATGCATTTTTTTTGCCAAGGACACCTCAGATTCAATGCTGTTCCCTTTTCAGTGCCCCACGTCCAGGGGTTCTCAAGGGGGTATGTGTTATTACCAGAAATGGTAACTTTGATTATTTGGTTCCAATGGTGTCCACCGGGCTTCTCCATTGTAAGGCTGTCATTTTTCCTTTGTGATTAGTAAGCTTCCTGTGGGGAGATACCTAAGAGACACATTAATACTCTGTTTCTCATCATTCTGTCACCCACTAACTTTAGCATCATTTTATCTGCAATAATTATTACTATGGTGTTTACCAAATAATGAATTTTGTATTTCCATCATTCTTCCTACATTTTTTTAAGTTGGAATTCTACTATAAGTAAGCACCGTCCTTTCCTATTGATTTATTCAGTTATTTATTTGTATTAGTATGGACTCATGGGTATTTATTATCTTCTAAAAATTCTAATCTTTGACTCTGATTATACATGTTGTTGTTCACCTCACCCCAGATTTAGTCGCTGGGAAATCCTTGCAGTTGGCTCCTGTTCTGGCATGACCCCATTGTGTTTGGATCACTTTCTTGCTTTCTGGCACCACAGAATGCCCCTGGCAAATTTTGCACATTCCCTGTGTCTGCCCTGCTGTAGCTATTTCAAGGAGCCCCGGGTCCTTTAATTGGTGGCTGTTATTTAGAATCCACATCTGGGCGCTAGGTATGATCGTTGCTCTGGGGGTATCACTGCTGCTCAGCCTCGCCTTGGTCATTGAGGTCCGCTTGTCACTGCCGGTGGTATGTCTGGGATTCTCCCCCGCCCCCCACTCTGCCGGTGTGAGAAGAGGTGAGCTGCTGGGGTTCGTATCCTGAAGCTGCACTTTCCCCCCACCTGCTGGAAGTCAGAGTTCAGTCTGCTCACTGCCCCCTCTCCTGCTTCGGACTCTACTCTAGGTCTAGAAGACAGAATATGTTTGACAGATCTGAAACCACTCCCAAGGGCACAGACCTGGAGGCTGGCTGGCTACAGGCCAACATTGACAATCAACCTCAAGGTCACAGTCTGAGAGCCCAGCAAACCCCCTCTCCCCATGCCTGTGGGTCGGCTGTCTCTCAGGCACACCTATGAAGGAGGGACGGGATGTGTCGCGTTGAACAAATCCTGACTTAATAGGACCAAGATCATTCAAGTACCAATTCAATCTTAGTTTGTTTATATTATTTTTTCTGAAATTTGCTTCAGTGTTCCTTCTTGAAAAACTTTAAACCAGGAAATTTCCTGTTGAAATATTCCTACCAAAATGTGCATGCGTGTATTTAAAATTGTGAGTTACTTTTTCTTTTCTCTTTTTTTCCCTGTACTTAAGTGAAATCGCCCAAAGCTAAGAGAGGGTGTGTAAAAATACGCACTTTCACACACTGTTGGAAGGAAAAGAAATCACCTCAAAATTTTTGGAAATAAATTTTGCAACAATTATGTGTTGTTAAATAATATTTACATGCTTTGACTCATTAATTTTCTCTCTGGGAAACTATTCTGAGCACTAAGCTAAAATATGGGGTGGGGGAAGGCAGGGATTTGTTTCAGCATGTTTACAATAATAAACTTACATGGAAAAACCCAAATTATTCACTCATAAGAAAGGTGAAAAATTATTACAATGTACTTAATAGACTATTACAGAACTGTTAAACAGTTTTCCCAGTAAATGATTTTAGCAACATGGAACATATTTATAATATTAATTTTAAAAAGAAGGCATAACAGTTTACTTGGACAACATGCACACAATTAGACCCAGGGGAAGCCGGTAGTGGTCGCTCATGCCTATAATCCTAACACTCTTTTTTTTTTTCCCTTGCAGTTTTTGGCCAGGCCTGGGTTTGAACCTGCCACCTCCAGTATATGAGGCTCGTGCCCTACTCCTTATGCCACAGGTGTTGCCCAATCCTAGCACTCTTAAGAGGATTTGCTTGAGCTCAGAAGTTTGAGACCAACCTGTGTAAGAGCAAGACCTGGTCTCTACGAAAAATAGAAAAACTAGCCAGTCACCTGTAGTCCCAGCAACTTGGGAGGCTGAGGCAAGAGGATCTCTGGAGCCCAGGAATTTGAGGTTTCTGTGAGCTAGGCTGAGGCCACCACACTCTAGCCTAGGCAACAGAATTAGACTCTGGTCAGAAAAAAAAAAAAAAAAAGATTCAGGGGAAATGTGCCAAAGTATAAATAGTGATTATGTTATGGTTCTTTGTGTATTGCTTTTCTACTTTTTGTGATTTATAATCTTCTTTAGGAGCCCAAATTACTTTGATAATTCAGTATAGAAAACAAGGGTTTTCATTTCTAGTAAGAATAAGTAGATGGGTTCAGCTAGTAGATTTAGTCCTGGTGGTGCTAAAAATTGGGGTTAATGTTTAAAATACATTTTAAATAATTGTTCTCAACCAGATTTGGGGTATGGCCAGCAGAATTATCTGGCAAATCTTTTGAAAAACATATCTAGATATCCATTCCCCCATGGATATGTAGATATCCATATATCTACATATGGATATGGATACATACACACATTTCCGTGTGTGTGTGTGTGTATACATGTGTACACAACTCACGTACACACACATACATGCACACACATGCACATGTGCACACACCAGGGGCACATGTACACACGTGCAGATTGCACACACATGCCAAGGGCACCTGTAAACACATGCACACACATAACAAGGGCGCATGTACATACCCACACACGTGCACGCACACACACACACAATCACTTGGCCTGAGACCCACGTTCTTGTTCTTTACCTACCTGGCAGGTGAAACCTCACAGGTGCTTACATTTGGAAGAAGGGCTTTATTTCTCGTAAAAAGCTGCAGTCTGCAGGCACCCATTTGGACAGTCTGGGAAAGATTCAGACTTGGACCAGAAGCTGAAAAGAGGCACTTTGAGGGAGGGATGAAGGGAACAGGAATTTATTCTGCGTGGGTTGTCCAGATGTACATATTTAATATGCTGTGGGAGGAGTCATGAATATTTATGAGCAGGGAAGCATGCTCAGGCGCAATTGAGCTTTACTTGGCTTCACGGATCCCAAGTTTGAAAAATGGCAGATTTCTTGTGACCGAGGGTGGAGCTCTTGGCTCTCTGACGACAAAAGGTGAAGCAGAGGACACGAAGGCCCCCACTGTGCACCTGCCACGGGCTGGTCAGAACCACTCCGTGGCTGGCTGGTGGTCTCTCCTCAGGAAGCCATGCTGGTCAGCTGTGTTGAAGTCAAAAGAGAGAGGAGGCCACGAAGTGACTGGACTCAAAGGCGGCAGGGCGAGCCCTTCTCGTGGCCAGTTCTGCTGAATCTCAGAGACCTGGCCACAGGCACTAGCGGGGAGGGGTACAAGGAGGCGCGTCTGACCTCCCACCCTAGCATGGCTAGGAACTAGGTTTTTAAGGACTTCCCAAGTCTCCTGGGCCACGGGAGGAGTCCACTCAGTCAGTTGAGGGGCTTGGGATTTTATTTTTGTTTTTCATACTTCATGGCCACACCACTGAGAGGTTAGGGAAATCTCCGAGAGAGGGGTGGCTCTTTCCCTGCAGGGTGTGGGGACGGAGCTAGACATGCCTTAACTAACAATCCCACCAAGTTTGTTTAAAAAAAGATAAAAGAATATTTGGAAACCAAAGAAAAGAAGGAAGTTACTTATAATCCTACCTCTCTAAAGGGGTCAGTTTGCATTTTGCATTTTACACCAGTGTTTTTGAAAAATAGTATAATTACAGTGGAATCCTTCCTTGTCCTGTCCTATGCCTATGGTTTGAGTAGGTCTCATAGAATCAAAGAGTGGAAAGAGATACCCTTGTAAGACCCTTGGAATAATGTTCAGACCATGATGACTACTTAACACCTTTTATTATTAACATTATCATTTTCATTTTCATCATTATTGAATGGCCTTACAAATGGTGGTTCTAAGCTAAGTTTGCCTTACAGAGTGTTTTGGTTGAATCTCACGGTGTTTTAAAGCATTAAGGAATTAACGTCTAAAAAGTGAGAGATTGCATATAACATTCCAGATCTCTTACTCCTCTTGAAACAATCTGAGCATCGGGTGGTTGTCAGCCTATATTTCTTTTTAGTGGAAACCAGCAGGGGTTGGATGACTGCTGCCCCATCCTGAAATGTGTGTCCCTCCAGTTCAGGGCCCACTGCCCACTGTCCCTGTGGCACTG
>CAUYON010040302.1:0-15044 GCA_963573935.1 Arctocebus calabarensis | reverse complement strand
AACACTTCTAAACTCAAACAGCATTTACTTTAAAGAATATAATCTTTTTTACTTTTTAGAGATGATTGTTAATACTTTAAGAAGATTTCATTTGCTATTTAAATGTATACAAGAGGTTTTGATTCTGGCTTTAAAAAAAATTAAATCATAACTGTACATTGATGCAATCATGGGGTACAATGGGGCTGGATTTATATACCATTTGAAATATTTTCATCAAAATGGTTAACATAGCCTTCACTGCATTTTCTTAGTTATTGTGTTCAGACATTTATACTCTACACATAGTAAATTTAACATGTACCCATGTCAAATGCTGGGTACATATCCTCCCTCCACCCATCCACACCTCCTTCTCTTTCCCCTTGGTGGGCTATAGTCCTTTTATTGCTTTCATATAAGCTATAAATTGGTTTTATAGTAAGGTGGAGTACATTGGATACTTTTTTCCCCATTCTTGAGATACTTTGCTAAGAAGAATATGTTCTAGCTCCATCCAAGTAAACATGAAAGAGGTAAAGTCTCCATCTTCTTTTGAGGCTGCATAATATTCTATGGCGTACATATACCACAATTTATTGATCCATTCATGTGTCAATGGGCAATTAGGCTTCTTCCATGACGTAGCAATTATGAATTGGGATGCAATAAACATTCTGGTGCAAATATCTTTGTTGTAAAGTGATTTTTGGTCTTCTGTATATATTCCTAGTAGAGGAATTGGGAATTGAAGGATTGAATGGCAGGTCTATTTTATTTATTTATTTATTTGTATGTATTTATTTATTTAAGACAGAGCCTTAAGCTGTCACTCTGGATAGAGTGCTATGACATCACAGCTCACAGCAACCTCCAATTCCTGGGCTCAAGCGAGTCTCTTGCCTCTGCCTCCCAAGTAGCTGGGACTACAGGCACCCGCCACAATGCCTGGCCATTTTTTTTGGTTGCAACCATCATTGTTTTTTGTTGGGCCCGGGCTAGATTCAAACCCATCAGCTCAGGTGTACGTGGCTGGCACCTTAGTGCGTTGAGCCATAGGTGCCAAGCCAAAAAGTTGGTTTTTTGAAAAGGTCAATAAAAGAGATAAACCTTTGGCTAACCTAACCAGGAAAAAAAGGGTAAAATCTTTAATTTTACCAATCAGAAATGGTAAAGACGAAATAACAACAGACCCCTCAGAAATTCAAAAAATCCTGAACAAATATTACAAGCAACTTTACTCTCAGAAATATGAAAATCTGAAGGAAATGGACCAATACTTGGAAGTATGCCAGCTACCATGACTTAGCCAGAATGAAGTGGAAATGTTGAACAGGCTTATATCAAGTTCTGAAATAGCATCAACTATACAAAATCTCCCTGAAAAGAAAAGCCCGGGACCAGATGGCTTCATGTCAGAACTCTACCAAACCTTTAAAGAAGAACTAGTGCCTATATTCCTAAACCTCTTCCAAAATATAGAAAAAGAAGGAATACTACTCAACATATTCTATGAAGCAAACATCACCTTGATCCCTGAACCAGGGAAAGACCCATCAAGGAAATAAAATTATGGATCAATATCACTAACGAATATTGATGCAAAAATATTCAACAAGATCCTAACAAACAGAATCCAACAACACATAAAACAAATTGTACACCAGGATCAAGTGGGCTTTATCCCAGGGTCTCAAGGCTGGTTCAATATATTCAAATCTATAAATGTAATTCAGCACATAAACAAATTAAAAAACAAAGACCATATGATTCTCTCAATTGATGCAGAAAAAGCTTTTGATAATATCCAGCATCCTTTTATGATCAGAACACTTAAGAAAAAGTATAGAAGGGACATTTCTTAAACTGATAGAGGCCATCTACAGCAAACCCACAGCCAATATTATATTGAATGGAGTTAAATTGAAATCATTTCCACTTAGATCAGGAACCAGGGAAGAATGCCCATTGTCTCCATTGCTCTTTAACATTGTAATGGAAGTTTTATCCATTGCAATTGGGGAAGAAATGGCAATCAAGGGTATCCACATAGGGTCAGAAGAGATCAAACTTTCACTCTTTGCAGATGATATGATTGTATATCTGGAAAACACCAGGGATTCTACTACCAAACTTTTAGAACTGATGAAGGAATACAGCAATGTTTCAGGTTACAAAATCAACATCCATAAATCTGTAGCCTTTATATATACCAACAATAGCCAAACCAAAAAAACAGTCAAGGACTCTATTCCTTTCATAGTAGTACCAAAGATGAAATATTTGGGAGTTTACCTAATAAAGGACATGAAAGATCTCTATAAAGAGAACTATGAAACTCCAGAACTGTGGGAACATAAATTTCTGTTGTTTCAGCCATCCAGTCTATGGTATTTTGTTATGGTAGCCTTAGCTACCATATGAGTACAAGTGCACAGTTAGAGTGTTAATTTGAGATCTTTCTTTCCTTGTAATATAGGCATTTAGTGTTCTAAATTTCTCTTTGAGCATTTCTTTCACTACATCCCATGGTCTCGCTCTCTTTTTTTTTTTTTGAGACAGAGTCTCACTATTCCACCCTTGGTAGAGTGCTGTGGCGTCACAGCTCATAGCACCTCCAACTCTTGGGCTTAGGCAATTCTCTTGCCTCAGCCTCCCAGGTAGCTAGAACTACAGGCACCAGCCACAGCGCCCACCACTATGCCTGGCTATTTGTTGATTGTAGTTCTCATGGTTGTTTGGCAGGCCCAGGCTGGGTTTGAACCTGTCAGCTCTGGTGTATGTGGCTGGTACCCTAGCCGCTGAGCTACAGGCACTGAGCCAGTCTATATCTCTTTTAACAAACATTACATGCTCTACTACAACTTTGCCCCTGTCCAAATCTATTAATGTATTTTCTCTTAAGCCTTTTAAAACATCTTGAGGCTGAGCACAGTGGTTCTTATCTATAATCTCAGCACTTTGGGAGACCAGGGCAGGAGAATTGCTTAAGGCTGAGTATTTGAGACCCAGCTTGGGCATGAACTCATCTCTATAAAGAAAATATAGCTGAGTAGAGTAGTGCATGCCTGTAGTCCTAGCTATTCAGGAGGCTGAGGCAGAAATATTGCTTGAGCACAGGAGTCTAAGGCTGCACTACACTTCAGCCTAGGTGACAGAGTGAGACCCTGTCTCTAAAATGACTAAATGACTACATATAATATTTTGAGAAGGCATTAGAACCCACCCCCAATACACACAAATTATGATTCTAGATCTTGAAAGTTAGGATAATTTTTTTTGGTAGGAAATACTTGAAGAATAATTTGCTGTAGGAATATATCCATGAAATACCCTTGACTGAATAAAATTTAGAAATGAATAGAAGATGGATGGGGTAGGGGTAGAGGTGAGGGCAGGATATTTTTGCCATCATGGGGACTGGCAACTCCAAAATCTGTAGGGCAAGCTGGCAAGCTAGAGATTTAGGTAAGAGCTAAGGTTGTAGACCTTGAGTTTAAAGACAGAAAACTCAGGCAGAATTTCTATATTGCAGACTGGAAGCAGAATTCTTTCTTTGGGAGACCTCATTCTCTGCTCTTAAAGTCTTCAACTGATAGGAGGAAGCCTATCCAGCTTATAGAGGGCAATCTCCTTTACTTAATGTCAGCTGATTTTAAATGTTAACTACATCTAAAAAATACTTCTATAGCAACACATATAGTGTTTCAACAAACAACTGGTCACCATAGTCTTGCCATGTCCTCATAAATTAGTCATGTGGAAATAAAATGAATAATCTCGAAGATACTGAAAAAAAGAGATGGTTTCAACAAGAATTACGAAAGCTCATCTGAATGTTGGTTTTTATATAACTCACAATTCTTTTAGGAAACAATTTAGATCAGGAAGATTTCAAAGTACTTACTTTAGGCATGTAGATTTGTAATTCATACCCCTGTATGTGAGGAGTTAGTTCAGAATATATTTGAAACTTGCTAAAAACAATTGTGACTAAGGATGGTGTGACTGTCAAATAAATAGTTGTTTTTGTTGTGCAGGATGCACCCTTTATCACTTGCTCATGCTGTCTGGGAGATCATTTATAGTGACTCACATTGTGAGTCAGGAAGCAAGATGTCCCTTGATGTCACATTAAAAAGACTTACGAGACTTACAAACTACAGGGACTTGATGAATGGATAACCTCTGGGAATGGAACAGCATTTTTTAAGTGAGTATATATTTCCCTGCAGAAATCCTTGGGAGACAGTTCTCCTGTCTCATGGACTATGTTTTGTCTTGATGTGGGCCCTGTATGAAGGCATTGGCCCCTTTTGACAGTTTGTCAGCATGCCTGGAGCCTCAACCATATGGATTTATTAGGGGCATTAAATGAGTAATGCATATGATAAGCATTTTGGAAGGGATCGTCAAGTAGAACGTTGATGACACAGAGATGACGTCTTCACCTCAGAGATCATGAAGTGTCAGAGAATTAATTAGGAGCCGCTTGAAAGTTTCAAAGCTTCATACACTATTTAGATAAATTGTGACATTTTCTGTGGTAAGGATGGTTTAATTGAATTTTAGAGCTTTCCATGTGGGGAAATTGAATTTAAAGTTTTAATAGTAGAGGGAGGCAGTAAAATGGCTTATATGACTATCACTTTAACAAAGGTAAAGTGGTCATTAGAAAGACAATTCTAAGATCAGCTACTGTTGTTATTGTATAAAATACCAATCATGAAAAGTTTCAGGAAAGTGTTCTTTTACCTTCTGATCCTTCTTTTTTTTTTTTTTCCCTCTGCCTTTATTTAAATGTTGATATTCCTTACCCAGGGCTTATTTGGTTTTCCTCTATACCCGCTCCCTATGTTAGATCAATCTGGACCAGGATTCAGTCACTTTTTTCCCCAACAACTTCCAAATCTTTGCTAGCTCTTAGTGATCTCTGGACTATAATTTCTCATTGCTTGAATGTGTCAAAAGAATCTCAAACTAAACATAGCCTACTTGAAACCTGGGCATCAGTTTCTGCTCTGTCTTGGCTAATGGCTCCGTTGTCATTAAATTCGTTTAATTAACCCTAGCTGCTGAGTAAGTCCCCCAAACTTAGTGGCTTAACACAAAGGATGCTTATTTCTTGTCAATGTAAGTGCAGTCAATAAGAAGAGGGTCTGGGGCCAGATGTGGAGGCTGATGCCTGTAATCTAGCACTCTGGGAGGCTGAGGCAGCTGGGTTCCTTGAGCTCAGAAGTTTGAGACCTGCCTGAGCAAGAGTGAGACTTCGTCTCTACTAATAGTAGAAAAATTAGTGGGGCACTGTGGCAGTTGCCTGTAGTTCCAGCTACTCCAGAGGCTGAGGCAGGAGGATCACCTGAATCCACAAGTTTGAGGTTGCTGTGAGTAAAACTGACACTTTAGTACTCTAGCTCTGGTGACAAGAGAGACTGTATCTCAAAAAACAAAACAAAACAGTTGTTTCAGCTGTTCCAATTTAATTTCCTCCAGTTCTTTCTTGTACTATTTTAATCACATGTTCATATTGACCATTTATCCTGACTGTATCGAGGTCACTGCACGCCGTGTTTCAGTCCTCGTCTTAGTAGCACTGGATACAGTTCCTCACTCCTTCCACCTTGAAGGGCTTTGTTTTTTGGCTCTTAGCATAATGCACTCCTGGATTACTCCCACCTCTCTGGATGCTCCTGCAGTTGCCTCTGCTGGCTCCTCCTCAGCCCCCAACCCCCCAGGGCCAAGGCCTCAGATCTCATTTCTTCTCTGTCTTCACTTTCTTAGTGATCTCATCATGTCTCATTGATTTAAATATCATTTGTAGAACTGGATTTTTATTTCCAGCCCAGACCTCTCCCTGAACTCTAGGCTTGTATATCCAGCTGGCTCCTTGAAATTTCCTCTTAGATGTCCAATTTGTCTCCAATTTGACATGTCCCTAAGATGAACTTCCTCCTCAAGGGGCTCCCTCCTTCCGTTTTTACTCTTTGTATTTGGCTTACTCTCAGCCAGCACTCTCAAAATATGAGTCAGATCACTCACTCCTCTGCTCCAACCGTCTGGTGGCTTGCCATTTTATTCATAGTAAAAGCCAAAGTCTTAACATGTGCCTTTGAGCCCCCCTATGGTATAGATCTCCTGTTAATGCTCTGGGTTTATCTCCCTGCTCTTCTTGCTCTGTCAGCCTTGTGGACTGCGGCCTTCTCGGGATTCCTTAGAGACACTGTGCACACACACTGCCACGTACAGCCTTTGCACTGAAGTTAAGGCTTCTTCTGCTCAGATGTCTGCTTGGATTGCTTCCTCACACCTTTCAGGTCTTTTCTCCTATGTCTCCCTTTCAGTGAAGCCTTAACTAATCACACCACTTAAAATTTCAACCTTCTTCCCAATACTCTATTCCCTCCCTTCACTTTGTTTGCCTCGATACTGTTCTTCATGGTGAAAAAATACGTTTTTATGTACTTGTGTTTTCATTGGTCTCTCCTAAATTAGAGCATCAGCTCCATGAGGATAGAAGCTTGTCTATTTTGTTCACTGTGGTATTATCAGCCCTTAAAACAGTGCTTGACCCATAATATGTTTAGATACTTGATATTTGTTAAATAAATGAATCAATGCATCCATGTGTTGGCGTGTAGTTAAGGTGACCATGTATCCAAGTTGGCCCTGAACAATCGGGGTGTACTTGCCAATAGTACCCCTCCTTTACTCTTAAAAATGTCTTCTGGTTTGAAAGATCTGTTAAAAATACATGGTAATGGAAATCACTGGATTGGATGGAATTGCCAAGAGAAGTTCACAGAGTGAAAACAGATGTGGATCTAGGAAGGCCTCTAAGGTTGTCTAACTTGTAATATGACACAAAGCAAAAGAAGTCTCAGAATGAGATTGAGAAGGAACAGTCAGAGGGAAAGGAGAAAAACCAGAAGAACTCTTCAAAAGCTAAGAGGAAAGAGTGGTTCAAAAAGGGAAGATGTCACAGGATAGGTCCCTGTCGAAAAAAAAAATAATGGAAGAAGGTGGTCAATAGAGTCAAAGTCCAAGAGAGATCAAGGAAGACAAGGACTGAGAGACACCTGTTCAATGCCCGGGAAGTCAATGACAGCCTTTTTGGTGGAATGATTAAGGAAGAAGTCAGATCAATGAAATCATGGAAGGAGAAATAAGAAAATGAAGATAGCAAGTTGTAGCCTATATAGAGAAGACAAGAGATTTGTGAATACAAGAGAGAAAGAAACAATTCCATATCACCCATTTGGCTGATTGAGAATGTGCTTGCGGTATTAGCAAAGCAGAGCCAGCAAAACAACAAGCCACAAGAACAACAAAAAATTAGAAATACTTTCATATGTGACAACTCAAAAACAAAGAACTAAAAGAATCATCATCAAAAACATCATCATTTTATAGAGCTTTTTGTGAGTTGTGTAAATGTTTGAATTATGGGAAGGAGCATCTCAGTTCTCTGGTTCTCTGAAGACTCTAATGTGGTCCTGAATGTGATTATGGGTGGAGTTGAAGGTGGTACTGAGAAAGAGTGTTATCTGCTTTTGTTTGGAGGAATTTGAGCTTTTTGAAATATTCCAGAGAGAGGCCCTTTCCTGTGCATTCATAGACCTATGCAGGAAGGTAATTTTATACAATATTTTAATTCATATGGATGCACAAGGAAGGGAAGAGATAATTCATGGTGGCTTTTTATCTGATGAGGTGGAAAGAGGTTGGACCTGCGGGCAGGAGCAAGGATCAGCCTTTGGTGAGTAGAGGGAGAGGCAGCTCTTCCCTTGTAACTAGACAGATGAGGAGAGGCTGGCTGGGCCTTTGTTCCTTCTCAATCTACACATCTACACTGGGTTTGTAGGGCCGGATGTGCAGGGAAAGGACATTGCTATGTGAAGTCTTCGGTTTCCTTGAGGGGAAGCAAGATGGTGTAGGGGTGAACAGGGTGTGCGTGTCTCAGAGCAGCCAGGGAGACGCGGGGGTGTCCAGCTACTTCTCTGACTACTGCTTGCTTCCTGTCTTCTTTGCTGGCTTCTCCTCATTTTCCTAATTTCACACATTGGAATGTTACAGGCTTCAGTCCCTAGAAGTTTCATCTATCTCATTCTTTTCACATTTGCTCTTCTCCAGTCTCTTGGCCCTGTCCACTGACGATCCTCAGTGTTATATCTCCAGACTGAAATACTTTCTCGAACTCCAGAACTTCATCCTCTTTTAGGTCATTGCTCCAATGTCCTTTCCTCAATGCAGTTTCCTCCGAGTGTCATATTAAAAAATCCCCGGGACTCTCCATCCAGCACTGCCACCCCTCTACTCAATTTTCCTCCATGGTACTCTTCACCCTCTGCTATAACATGCACTTCCTATTTCGTTTGTTTTTCATCCATATAAAATGTCTGTAGAATGAAAGTTTCACGAGGGCAGAGCCCAACATGGACTGGCGTACTCTAGTCACTCTGTCAGTATCGGTTGGTTCAATAAAGTGGTAAATGACTATTACAGTGGGAAGGAAACAGCAAGAGTAGGGAAGAAACACTGTTTCTACCAACACTGTACTGACAGGAGCCCAGGCTGCAGGACTGGGTCCAGTCTGAGATGGGCATTGGGTTAGGGAGAGACCGCCCCCAAGAGGAGGGGTATCTGAGCATGAAGCTTCCAGGAGATTGAAGTTGAAATTCCGGTAACCTAAAGGGATTTCCCGTAGAGTTGGATCCAGGTCCAGGCATCAAAGCACTTGGAGTTCCCTCTAGTCCTGAAACTCACAGAACCGCAGTTGAGATGTATCAGGGAGATTTCTTTTCCCTTTCTTTTCCACTTGAAGGCAAAAAGACAGCAGGATTGGAGCTATCCATGCTCAGGTCCTCACCTAAATTTACAAATCAAATCAGTCATCCCTTCTCACTGTGACGTCTCTGCCTTTGGATATGGATTACATCACCGCTTTATCGTGTTTATTATGCTGACACCGTGCTGTCTTTAAAGTTGCTTCCCTCCACCACGAGGTGACTTTCATGAATGCAGAGGCTGCCTTATTCATATTAGTATTTCCAGAGCTAGTACAAACATACTAAAACAAAAAATTTAAAGTAATTAATTTTGGAAATCGTATAAAGGAGGCAGAAAAGGAAGGTAGAGGGTAGGAATAGCACTGTCCTGTGCCCAAAGCCTCCATGTGGAAATTCCCCAGAGCACAGCAGATCTTTGCTTTCAGAGGCCATTCTTTAAGACTTCACAGAATTGAAACATAGGACTGTTTAGGGACAGAGGAGGCAATGATATCCCAAAGCGAGACCTCATTGCTGTTTTACAAAAATTATTATTAATATTATTCTTCATTATGTATATGTGCCATAGAAGTTTAACTAAAGGGTCCAGTATGCTGTGCAATAATGAAGGTTAAAAAAAACTGCTCTAGAGTTTGGAGTCAGGGCCAGAGAGTATGAGTCAAAGAGTAGGTGTGTGATGGTTCATTGTATGTGTCACCTTGACCTGACGATGGGTGCTCAGACAGTTTGTACATTACTATTTATGGGTTTGTCAGTGAGGGTGTTTTCAGAAGGGATTAGCGTTTGAATCGGTAGACTGCCATCACCACTGTGAGTGGGCACCAGCCCGTCCACTGAGGGTCCAGATGGAACAAGAAGGCAGAGGAAGGGAACATGGCTGTTCTTTATTTGAGCCGGGACATCTGTCTTCTGTTTTTGGACATTGGTAGTCCTAGTTCTTAGGCCTTTGAAATTGGACCAGGACTTTATCACTGGCTTAGCCTGAATTACACTACCACCTCTCCTGGGCCTCCAGCTAGAGCACAGCAGATCACTGGACTCCTTAACCTCCGTGATCCTGTGAACCAATTCCTATAATAAATCTCTGTATATACACATAATACATATAAAGAGGTTTGTCATATCTGTCTATATCTATATATATTGACCCTTCTGTTTCTCTGGAGAACCCTGATGCATAAAGGGGAATATTTGATTAAGGGTCCCTAAGAGCCAGTGTTCCTGGAGCAGTTGCATCCTAGTCTCTGGTGGGTGGGAGCAACGTGGTCTGGAGTGTCTGCAAAGGGAATGTGAAGAACAGGAAGGATTATATTATAATGTGCTAGTTCCTTTTATTAATCCTTTTCTGTGCTTATAACACATGTTACATATATTTACATATTCTCATATCATATCATTTAGAATCAGAGACGAAAGGGTTAAGGGTTAACATTCTAGATAGTTAATTCTTACTTATCCTTCAGATCTTAGACCAAATGCCAGTTCTTTAGGTAAGCTCTCCTTTGTTCCCTCTCTCTTTACTCTAGAACTGGCACAGGTGTCTTGGAATGAGCTCGTACAGGATCCAGTGCCTTCCTTCCTGCTGGGTAGACATGACTGGCCCCAATACAGCAGAATGTAAGCTCCTTGCTGGAATGCAAGCTCCACAAAGTCGGAGGTCTTTACGTTGTATCCTGGTGAGTACTAATTAGTGCTCGTCATACTATAGGCGCTCAAAAAATGTTCATGGAATAGATAATAAAAATACTATTTATCTTCCAGGTGTCCCTCACTTTTGTGTTTTTTTTTTTTTATCTCAAGCTGGCATGTTTTTCTTAATAACTACTCACTTTGGGGTCCTCAGACCAAGAAGAAAGAGAGACAATGTCTCCCTTAGTATGTGGGCCTTATGTTAAGAAGAAGTGAGAAGTGACTCTTTTTTTTTTTTGAGACAGGGTCTCACTAGATCACCCTTGGTAGAGTGCCGTGTCTAGTAGTGTGGTGTCACAGCTCACAGCAACCTCTAACTCTCAAGCTTAAGCGATTCTATTGCCTCAGCCTCCCATGTAGCTGGGACTACAGGCACCGACCACAACAACTGGCTATTTTTTGGTTGCAGCTCTCATTGTTGTTTAGCAGGCCCAGGCTGGGCTCAAACCTACCAGCAGTGTATGTGGCCGGCACCCTACTCACTGAGCTACAGGCGCTGAACCAAGTGACTCTTTCTTTTGAGGTGGAATCTCACCCCATCACCCTGGGTAGAATGTCATGGCATCATCATAGCTCACAGCAACCTCAAACTCTCTCAAACGACCCTCTTTCCTCGGTCTCCTGAGTAGTTGGGACTATAGGCACCTACCACCATGCTCGGCTATTTTTTTCTATTTTTAGTAGAGACAGGGTCTTTTAAAATTTATTATTTATTTATTTATTTTAATTTTTATAGAGACAGGGTCTTGATTGTCTTGCTCAGGCTGGTATCCAACTCCTGGGCTCAAGCAATCTACTAGCTTTGGCCTCTCACAGTGCTAGAATTATAGGCATGAGACTCTGCATCTGGCAAGAAGTGAGTCTTGATTGTATAAAAAGCCCCAGTAGCAAAGGAGCTTGGTCCCCTCAAATGAAGGCATTTTTCCTTTACCCCATTCTGCACCCATTGGGCACCTAAGCTCCTTAAGCAACATGCAGGGGGAAACTAGATGAAATTCAATGTCTGATACCCCGAATATGGCTGAGGATAAGTAGTGGATCCTATGTGAAGGGAGAGGATGCTAACATCCAGGAGAGGAGTAACCCCTAAGTCGAGGATGGAGACTTTGAAAAACAGGTGCTACTTGGGGAATGGTGTGAAGAAGACATTTCCTTCACCCATTCAAAGTTGACATTCTATGGTTAATAACAGGCAATCTGAACCTGAATTAAAGAACCATCTGCATAGGCTCTGAATCCCACGTGTGGGAAAGAGATCTCTCAGCTCACAGAAAAGCTTGGTGCTCAGTAGTGGATTATGCCAGCTCAACTTCTGAAGTTAAAGGCAAGCTATAGATGAAGTGGTACAATATTGTGGCTTTAAGCATATTCTCCAATCTACATGTGCACGTCTGTCTGAGTGGGCTCCATGTCAGAGCAGTGCACTAGGCATCTAAAGGTGTTGTGTTGAACAGTCATGAGAAAGGTGCTAGATGCCCATGTCAGGGAAGTGTGCGAAGCAAGGATTTCTTGTATGTATTTGAAGAGCAAAGATATTCCAAAGGTAAGGGTGTCAGAAGGTTTAGGAACTGACCTATCTTGGGGCATTTACTATCTCTGCATGCTACGCCTCTGAAGAGCTGGCCATTCTGACATTTTTTGGTTATTTCTGAGGTAAAGGAACAAGCACTAGAGCGTTGCATGTGCTGGCGGCCCACAGTCCCAGGGACAGCAACTGGGGCCTGAGCTTGCCTGCAAAGGACCAGGATCCCGTGGAGGGTCTGTCAACTCTGCCCCCCACCCATTGTTCCCTGCATCAAGGGCCCAGCCAGGGCTTCCGGCTCTGTTAGCGAGAAAACTCTCTCCCTAGGACCCAGAGCCCTTGGAAAGGAAACAGGATGTATAACCTACTGTTTGAGTGTTGTATCCCTGGACACACACTTCCGTTTCAAAAGCCTGGATGCTCAGAGCACTCAATTTAACCAGCTTTATCTAAATTAGCCGAGATTCAAGTGATTATTGAGAGCTAAGATTTTATCAGTACTTTGGGCTTTGTCTGAACCTGTTTTGAGTGGGGGGCAGACACCATTCTGCCTCTGCTGCTGGAGATGGTGTGGATGCAAAACTCCTTCTGTCCACACTATCAGCAGGGTTCTTTTCCTGTGTGATCCATCCCGTCCAAAACTTAGAAAGTGAGAAGTAATTGATGTACTAAGAAAAAGATAACAAATCAATCTCGAAACTTATTCAGTGAAACTTTTTAAAGAATAAGGGTAAAATAAAGACATTTTAAAGATAAATGCAATCTAAGATTTTATTATAAAAAGATCCTACTGAAGGGATACCTAAAGTTGGCTAGTTATCATACTATGTGTATATATTGATATGCAAATGTTGATTTTTTTTTTTTTTTGAGACATATTATTACTCTGATGCCTTAGGTAGATTGATATGGTGTCATAGCTCTCAGCAACCTCAAACTCTTAGGCTCAAGCCATCCTCTTGCTTCAGCCTCCTGAGTAGCTGGGACTACAGGCACCCACCACCATGCCCAGCTAATTTTTCAATATATAGTAGAAGTGGGGTCTCATTCTTTCTCAGGCTGGTCTTGAACTCCTGAGCTCAAGCAATATATCCGTCTTGGCCTTCCAGAGTGCTAGGACTACAGGCATGAGCCACCATGCCTGGGCTGCAAATATTGATTCTATAAGACATTAACACTTAAATTTAGGGGATAATAGCTAGAATTAAAATATTAGCTATTAATAAACATAAACTAAAATATTAGATACTAATAATATAATCTTTTATAAACAAGTAAAGAAGTGTGATCTGAATTAGGGCATTTTAAGGCTATATTACTGTTGAAGAGAAGAATAAAGATACTAATTTTGATTAGCTCTACATACAGTCAGGAATTATTTTTTGGTGGTGCCCGTAGCTCAGTGGGTAAGGTGCCAGCCACATACACTGATGCTGGTGGGTTCAAACCCAGCCTGGGCCAGCTAAAACAACAATGACAACTGCAACAACAACAACAACAGAAGAATTCTTTTTTGAGGCATCATAATGGTGTGATGATGTTTAAATGTTTAAATCCTTAACTTTTAGAGACACACATTGAAATTGTTTCAAGTAAAATGGTATGTTATTTGAGCTGGGAGTCACAATATCAAATGAGAGGCCTGAGGGATGAGTGTAGGTACAGATGAAAACAAGATTTTTTCATAAATTAATAAATATCACCACTGTGTGATGGGTAGATAGGGAAAGAATTCGTTATAATATCCTTTCTACTTTCTCCTGTTTGAAAATTTCCCATAATATAATTGTTTGCATATATACACACACATATACATATAATTTATACTAGTATATATGCACATAAGCATGCACGCTTTTTATATACACACAAACACACACACATACATATAAAACAAAAGACGTCTGTGGTGGAGACAGTCCTGAGTATTCACTTTTCATTTATATACTTTTAAAAATCACCCCATTTCAATGAATTTATTCCAGCTTTCATTTATTCAGTAAACATTTATTCTGAAACCATTTATACTTTCCACTGCATGCCAAGTACTGGGTTTTGGATCGAAAATGTGAAGAAGACATAGGAAACCTTCCGTTGAAGAACTCAGTTCAATGAGGGAGACAGAAGCTAATTATAATCCCGTGCTGTGTCGACAAGGAGAGAGACAAATGGATTCATACGAGACAAGGAAGGAACAGCTTGTCCTGCCTGGATCACAGAAAGCTTCCAGAAGGAGGTCTGGGTCTTGTCTTGAAGAATATGTAAGAATTAGTCCAGTGAAGAGGAAATGTGAGTGGGCATCCCAGGCGGGAGGAAGAGCACGGCTGGGATAGATAGCAGACTGGGAACACCAGGTTGTGTGGAAACAGTTCACGCTGGAGAAATGCGGAGTGGTGATATGTAAAGTCGGATAGCAGGTAGGGGGTGGAGCAGATCTATAGGATATGTCCACAAGTTTGGGTCTTTTTACAGACAGTGTGGCTTCAGCAAGCTTGATTTTTTTTCTTTGGAGGGAAATGACATGGTTACATGGTTAGTGTTTCACTTTCTACAGATTACTCTGGTAACTATGCAGTAAATCAGGGGTTAATCTGGCCCACCACTTGTTTTTGTAAAGAATGTTTTATTGAAATGCAGCCATACCCATTCATTTCCACATTATCCACGGCTGCTTTTGCACTCAGAGTTGAGTGACGTTGAAGGTAGATTCCAGTGGTTGTGAAAGAGACGAACGTAAAGCAGGTGAATGTGAAAACATGAGACCAGGAGACCAATTATGATGCCACTGAGATACTCCACTAACAGACAGTGAGGGTTAGACCAGGGCTGGGGTGCAGGAATGGGAAGCAGACAGTAAATTTAAGAAATACAGTACTTATATAGCTTCCATTTGAAGGCTATAACCCAATTATAGCATAAGAATATGGGGAAAGGGGCACAGGAGGGGAGAGGTGGGGGAGGATGGGTGGAGGGAGGGTAATTGGTGGGGCCACACCTACGCTGCCTCTTAGAATGGTACAGGTGAAACTTACTAAATGCAGAATACAAATGTCTTCATATAATAACTA
>CAUYON010040296.1:0-18314 GCA_963573935.1 Arctocebus calabarensis | reverse complement strand
AATAGTGACTAATTCTCACATAAACCGGATTCAATTTTGACCAAAGTACATTACTTAAACATTAATTTTTAATTCAACTTGTTAATATGTTGTTTAGGATATTGCTTCCTCATTCATAAGTGAAATATGTTTGTAATTTCCCTTTATAACTATATATTTTCTCCAATTTTAATATCAGGTGTATCCAGATTACGTAGAATGACTTTGAAATATTTCTTCTTTTTCTATTGTCTATAAGATTTGTCATGATCTGTTTTTTGAAATTATCTTTTACTTTTATTTATAAATATTAGTTGTCTATTTTTTGAGACTTTGGAAAAAAATGAGAAGTTAACTGATGACTCCATACTGAGCCTCAGAGTTAAAGCATCTATAATAGACATACTCTTATTTGACAATGTGAATGTTACTTTTTTGCATTATTATTATTAATATTGCTTAATATTTTGATGCAAAAAATTTGTAACATGAATCACCTATCAACTATAATACAACATTTTAAAAATGCATTAACTTAATAACCTAAACTTTTTTATTAAGAAAACAGAAAAATAGCAAAGAAAATTCAAAGCAAGAGAATAAAGATACGATACTGGTAAGGAAGTAAATCTATACAATAGAAAACAATAATATTTTCATTAACAATACCAAAAACCAGTACTTTGAAAAGATTAATAAAACTGATAATCTTCTAATAAGACTCATTAGAAAAAATAATGAGAAATAAATGGATAAATTATCAATATCAGGATTGAGAAAGGGTGCAGAACAATAGATACTGCAAAATTCATTGAAATGATTTATCTAATTGTTTACAACACTATATCCATATACACATATATACATACATGTATATATTATCGACAAACTAAGTGTATCCAAGAATTGGAAGATAGACTTCACATTAATATGTAACTAATATAATTTTATTAACTGAGTGAAAAAGAGTTGTATGATCATACATACAACTGCATTTTATTATATGCAGAAAAGGAATGTGACAAATCTAACATCTGCTGCTCATAAACATTAGCAGAAAAGTAGGAATGTCATGAGCCCTATAAAAGGCATCATTTAAAAATTCTACAATTTTCATCCAACTAAATGGTGAAAAACTTAATGGTTTTCCCCTTAAGATCAGAAGGTAAGAACGTCTATCCCAGCCTTGCCACTCCTGTTCATTTTGTAGCAGGTTTTCCAGGTGTAATTATAAAGCAAATGCAAGAAAATAAGATAGAAAAAAGTTGGAGAAATAAGAAGTAGGATTGTCTTTATTCAGTGAAGTTTTGGTTATCTATGTAAAAGTGCATAATAATTTTACAAAAAAAAATTACTCAAAATATCATGAGTTTCCAGAGCTTGAATGACACAAAGCAATATATACAACTTAATTATAGGTAAATTTTATGTCATGTATTTTATAATCACCATTAAAAATTTAAAAGTCATGTTAAAATTAGCATTCATGGTATGAAACTTTATTTGAAAAATATATGGGTATATGCTTTCTGTATTTTTCAAATAATATATATGGAAATTATGTGCTAAAATGACCTCTGGGTGAGGAAGAATTATTAGCACTTTCAAAACTGTTCACTATGGTTTTCAATTAAGAAAATTTATTATTTTTAGAATAAGAAATAATACATATTTTAATTTAAAAATTCATGGCACATTTCCATACTATCAAGGAATAGCACCAACCCAGGAGTGGATTAACAAGCTGTAGTTTATGTATACCATGGAATACTATTCATCTTTAAAAAATGGAGACTTTACATCTTTTGTATGAACCTGGATAGAAATAGAACATGTGCTTCTTAGTAAATAAGAAGAAGTAATGGAGAAGCAAGAATCCAAGGTACTCAATTCTTATATTAAGTCAATACAATAACTATAAACTTTAATGTTAACATTAATGTTTCTCATTAACAGTACAGTTTCATCAAAAATTGTAGTGTTAATTTACAGTTGCATCAAAATATGAAATATTTTAAAATATGTGGTGATAATTGTGCACTCACTGTCTGTAACACTGACATCTTTAAAATGTTAACAGAAAAATTATTTAAAAACTCAATAAACATTCTTAAATCAAATATTGTTTCATTGTATATTCTCTCAAAGTTTATCTGTAGTTCAAACCAATTTTAGACTTGACGTGAATTATGTGAACATGTTTTAGAAGTTTTTTGGCTGATTAGAAAATTTATGGTGAAATGTACAGGACCTACAATAATACAATTTTTAAAAAGAAAAATATTGGAAGAATTACATTATCTGTTTAAAAAACTTTTGATAAAGGAAGTACTATTTCTGAAATAATAATTTTAAGCCTCTCTGCACAGTTAGAGTGTGAGCAATCCAAACAAACTTCACCCTAATCTGAATCCAACCCAAGTAAAACCAATAAGTACGTTCCTGGTAACCCTGCAAAAAGCAGATCAAGAGCCCTACTGTGTAGCTTTGACACATTGATCTATAAAATATCCACCACTTTCCATGGCAAACACTATAAATCAATGATTATTGTTCTTTGGAGTGTAAGTTTTGTGAGGTGTAAGCTTTGTGAGCATAGTCTTGCTTCAGTTAAACAGTTAACATTACTGATTGTTTCCTGATAAAATAACTAAACAAAAATTTAGCCAAAAGAGTTGGCCAAGGATGTCTTAATATCTCACAGTATTTATGTCTTTACACCAAAGACCGTTTTGCTTAAGGAGATTCCCAAACATTACATCCATCTTTTATTTTTCTTTACCTATTTGAATGCAGCATTTGCCATCTTTCTTGCATGATGGAGTCCTCCTGACTTCTTAGCCCCTTCTTTACACGAGTGATGTTTCTTGCAGTTAAAATCCAACAGTTTTGTGTAGAGAGTAATTAATTAAAAGTAAGTGTTAAAAAATTCATTTTTATTAGATATCAGCCAGGTAACTGATAACTACTTTTTAAAGCATTTCTAACTAAAGTGGAAAATAATAGCAAAGTCAGGGCTTCCCACAATCAAATGCAGAGAATACAAGAAATTTATGAAGAGAACTGGAAAATAGGTCAAGCCATATTACAATGCACATTTATTATCAGAGCCCTACCAAGAATTCTGATAGCCCTATCCACTGCATCAATGACTTCAGAGATCCACATTTCTGATAATAAAATTATTGAAAGTGATTAGAAGTTTTCTAGCAGTGCTTTCATTATTAATTTTTGGCATCCATTTATAGTATGTAAATGATTGTAGTGTAGATATTACTTCATTTATTGCCTGGTACAAAGTAGGCACTCAAATAAAATTATTGAATGTATTGATAAAATTTAAATGAAAAGAAAAGTAGCTAAAATTTGAGATATAAACTCTCCCTTCTAAAGGACTATATGACTTACTATTTATAACTTGATTTTGCATACCAAACAGTATTTAACGTTATAGGAAAAATTTCCATCTCTGGGAATTTTGCCAATTGCATTTAGTTATACAGATTTATGTCCAGACAAAACATCCTCCATGTTTGTTCTATTCTAAGCTTAGATAGTCAGCATAAGTTTTATGACCTTGGTACAAATAAAAGATAATTAATAAATACTAACAAGGGATCTGATGGAAAATACTATGCGGGCTGAAACTTGCTACAAATAAGCTTAATCTCTCTGCCTTAAAAAAGTGATCTTCCAGTCTTACAATTCAGAATAAGTATTAAGGAAAGAACATGAGGGTTCAGATAATGCTAAATTAGACGTTCTCACAGCTTGAACCATAAACACTTGCTCTTCCATGAAATACTTAGTGCATTTCACATCCTATTGTATTTTAACAGAAATCCTTTCCTCCTAGAAAATTGAAGAATTAAATCAACCCATTTTTAATATCTGTTACTCTCATGTTATTTGGTGTATGAAAAGTAGTTGAAACTGAATAGTTTGAAGCTAAGAAGAAATTTTTATATTGCTATTAAAAGACATCTACATGTTCGGCAAATCTTTTTCCCCCATGTGCAGTAAGGTAGACTTGACCAATAAAATTGTATATATTTATGAGTATACAATATACTATTCTGATATATTTGAGGATATTTTGATATGTAATGAAATTATTAAATTAAGATATATCCATCATCTCACACACTTAATATCCATTTGCAGTGAAAAGGTGAAAAATCTACTTTCTTTTCAAGTAGTGTAGAAGGTGTAGTAAAATTTTTTCTCATTTGCTAATGGGTTTAATAATATGAGAAATGAAAAGAGATAGAGAATTATATGAAATGAATATATCCATTAATAGCAATTTGAGTGCTAGTAAGAAGGGTAAACGATCATGGGAACAGAAATATTGGTAAAGGATCATAGGTCTTAGATTTTGCATCTATTTATGTGGTGAATTACATTTATAGATTTGCACTTGTTGAATCATCCTTGAATCTCTGGGATGAAGCCCACTTGGTTGTGGTAAATTATATTTTTGATGTGAAGCTGAATTGATTTAGCTAAGATTTTGTTGAGAATTTTTTCATCGATATCATAAAGGATATTGGTTTCTTTTTTCAGTTGTGTCCTTTCCTGGTTTTGATATCAAGGTTTTACTGGCTTTGTGGAATGAGTTGGGAAGGATTCTTTCCTTCAAACGTTATGGAATAATTTCTGCAATATAGGAACAAGTTCGTTCTTGTAGGTTTGCTAAACTTCAAGTGTAAAATAATATGGTCTGGGAATTTTTTATTTGGCAGATTTTGTATTTCTGTTTCAACCCCAGTGCTTGATACTGGTCTTTTGAAGTGATCTATTTCCTTATGATGGAGTCTAGGGAGGTTGAGTGTTTCTAAGGATTTGTCCATACCTCCACATTTTAAAGTTTATGAGCATAAAGATTTCTATAGTATTATGAGATTCCATTCTGTATTTCTTTGATATTGGTTATGACTTTTCCTTTTTTCATTTTTAATTCACTCTATTAGAGTAGTTTCCTTTTTGTTTCTAATTATTCTGAGGAGAAGCTTGTCAATTTCATTTATCTTTCAAAGAACCACCTTTTTGTTTCATTAATCTTTTGGATTGCTCTTTTTTTTCAATTTCATTTAATTCTGCTTTGATCTTGGTTATTTTGTTTCTTCAGCCGGGTTTGGAATTGGTTTGCTTTTGCTTTTGCAGTTCGTTGAAATGATTTATTAGATTGTTGATTTGTAATCTTTCTGTCTTTTGCAAGTGGGCATTTAAGGCTATCAGTTTTCCTCTCTGAAAACTGTGTCCCACAGTCTATTTTTTGTTATAAAAACATGTTCATTTGTTTATTTATATTTCAGATTAATATGAGGATACCAAAAATTATGTTACACTGTTTGTATTTGTTCAGTAAAGTCTAATTTGTGGTTAAGCCTTTCACTCAGGAAGTTTGTAACATCTCCAAGATTTTGGTAACTCATGTTGTCATTAGTTCAAAGGATTTTTTTGGTTTCCATCTTTATCTCCCAACTTACCCAACTATCATTGAGAAATAGATTGCTTAGTTTCCATGACATTGTGTAGAGAAGGATGTTTCTGTTGGAATTAATTTCTAGTTTTATTCTGTGGTTTGAGAAGATATATGCTATGATTTCTATTTTTTTTTTTATTTGTTGAGACATGATTTGTGGACTAGGATATAATCAGTCTTAGAGAATGTTCCATGAGCTGAGCTGAAGAACCCACATTTAGTTGCTTTTAGGCAGAATATTTTGTAGATGTCATCCATTCATTCTGCAATTCTATTTAACTCCATTGTTTCTTTGCTTATTTTTTCTCTGGATGATCTGTCAAGTTCTATCAGTGGGTGTTGATGTCCCCACTATTTTTGGTGCAGTGGTTTATCATTTTGTTTACTTTGTCTACAGTTTGTTTTAAAAATCTGGGTACTCCAGTATTTGGTTGCATAACTATTTAGGATTGTTAAGTCTTCTTGTTGTATTTTTCTTTATTCAATTCTATGGTGACCATCTTTGTCTTTCTTTACTTTTGTTGATTTGACATTTATGTCATCTAATGGCTACACCCCCTTTCTTTCAGTTTCTATTTGAATGGAATATTGTTTTCCATTCTTTTGTCTTAAGTCTAAATAAGTCCTTCTGTTGTAGATATGTTTCCTGGAGATAGAAGAGACCAGGTTTGCGCTTTTTTATTAATTTGGCCAGCCTAGTTCTTTCTGTGCGGAGTTCAAGCCATTCACATTTACTAAAAGTATTGATATGTGTGGTGGGTTTCAGTGCTATAATCAAAATCTACAAAGGACTTAAGCAAATAAGGAAGAAAAGAATAAAATAATTTCATTAAGGAGAGGGAAAAAGAAATGAACAGGATCTTTTAAAATGAAGATTATCTAATGTCTTACAAATGCATGAAAAAAAATGCTCAACTTCTAATCATCAGAGAAATGAACATCAAAATCAAAATTACCTGATAAGGACAAGAATGGATCTTATTATATCAAAAAATTTTGAAAGCAACAGGTCTGCTGTGGATACAAAGAGAAAGGAACACCCATTCGCTGTTAGTAGCATTGCAAACTAGTACAATTTCTATTGAAAATAGTACGAAGAAAACATAAAGAAATAAAAACAGACCTACCTTTTGATCCAGCAATGCCACTAGTGGGTATTTACCCAATGGGAAAAACAAACAAACAAAAAAAACACAACCGTACTATTTTATTAAAAAGACATTTGCACTTGAATGTTTGTAGCAGTGAAATTCACAACTGCTAATTTGTGGAAATAACCCAAGTGCCCAGTAATACATGAATGCAGTAAAAATATGGTAATTTAATGTTTTTTGAAACAATCTGTATAGAATTGGAGACCATTCTCCTAGGTGAAGTATCATAAGAATGGAAAAACAAATACCATTATGAACTCAATATTAAGTTGGAACTGGATAATCAGTTGGAAGCAAACTGGAAGCAAATGGAAGCAAAACACAAAGGAAATGAAGTAGGTTAGTAGGGGGAAGAGGATGAGGTTCATTCCCACATGACTAGAGCAGTGTGCATAGTCTGGGAGAGGAGCACACTTATAACCTTTATGTAAACTGTACAAAGGCACATTGTATAACTGTAATGCGTGCACTCTTATAATATTTGAAAGAGGAAAAAAGCTATGCAACTTTGGGAAAAATAGGGTTTGAATTTAAAGAAATATTGCAAAACACATTTGTGGAAAACTTTTAGAATCTGATGCAGAAAGAAATTCATAGAATAAAGAAACTCATTGCAAATTATGAATAAAAAGAAAGCTGTATCTAAACACAACATAATGTTTTTTTGTAAATATAAGGACAAAAACAAAAATCTTAACAGTAATAAGAAAATAAGAGGAAAGTACTTTCCTCAAAGCAATATGCAAAATTGCAGATGGCTTTACAACCTACAGTGGAGTAGAGTAGATAGTGAATAATTTACTTAAAATTCTTAAACAATATAACTGTCAAACTAGAATTTCATACTTACTGGAAATATACTTAAAGAACAAAATATAGCTATAGAAAACTAAAAAGGACAGGGATTTGTCAATTATCATACTTGCAACAAGAAAAATACTAAACAATATTTCTCCAGAAGAGGTGGGTTAGGGTTACAGAAAAGATTAGAGATACAGAACAGAAAATAACATCAGGTAAAGAGCAGATATATGTGAAAATCTAACTTATTTGGGATATATACAATATTAATGATAATCTCTAATTGAGTTTATATAACAGAGATAGAAATTATATGAAAAACAGCATTGATGTTAGGGAATGGATCATTTTGATTTTCTTTGTTTTTTGTTTTTGTTTTGTTTTGCAGTTTTTTGGCCGGGACTGGGTTTGAACCAGCCACCTCTGGTATATGGGGCCAGTGCCCTACTCCTTGAGTCACAGGCGCTGCCCATTTTGATTTTCTTTTATCATCCATTTCAGTTAGAAGTAGAAGGGAAAAGTATGACATTACATTTGCAGAAGCTAAAATACGTGCTTGCAACTACTAAACAAAATAGTGAATGTAAATATTCTAACAAATGTATTTTTTAAAGTAATCAATATAAAAAGATATGAATAATGAGGGAAAGGGTACAAGAGATGAAAAACACATTGTAAGAGATCTCTCATTGATGAGAGATTCAAACCCAAATAATCAGTGATTAAATTTGGTTCAATTATCTAAATGCTTCACTTAAAAAATAAATGTTGTTAGATGTATTAAAAATATTCAGAGTAAGAGAGACATCTAAAATACAAGGGCAATGAAATGCTATTAGAAATGTGAAAAAATGATATACCATGCAATCCCCACCTCCTCTCTTATCAATAGATGATGAAGTAGACCTTTAGGCAGAAACCATTACTAAAGGTAAGTACAAGATTTTATAATATTTATAATATTGCATTCACCAGGAAAACCTGACAATTATAGATGAGTATCCCTAAATTTTTAAATCTAATCTGAATTTTATATTCAAGAACAGAAAACCCCGAGTCAGATCTAGCTACCGATCTCTCATACCTCTGCCATTAAAACATTTCTCACCTTGCAAGTCCCACTCTTCTTTAGAGGTCTGCTCCTTGTCTGTGAAATGGAGACAATGACTTTTATCTCACCACGATATCATGATAACATAACACAATACGTGAAAACATCTAATATGATACATGATGTAAGTAGAAATCAATATTTCATAGTATGTAATATATTTAAAATCTGAAAGCCTGCATAGTGTTTTCGACAGTTGATACTGGAGGAGAAATTAAGACTGAGAAGTTTGGAAGTGAGAGTGTTGTCTTACCTTTGGCATAGGCTCGTCTGCTTGGAACACAATGCCACACTTTGTCAGTCCATCTGCTCAAGGAGCCTGGGGCTTTCCAACAGTAAAATATTGCTAAAATGTGTGAGTCATTGTATTCTATTACTCTTTTCTTCCTGATCTGTCCAACTGAAGATATGTAAAGATAAAATGAGGCTATCTGTACAGAGGAATAGTTTTGCTTTGCCCCAGGAGAAAATATCCTATTCTCTTCTGTAAGCCACTGACTCCTCAGGCTGGTCTGTGTGTGAAACAGCCTACACCATATTGGTAGTTCCATATCAGCTTCTCAAATTTACTTTCCTTTTCTAAAGCTGGAATAACTTTCTACTGACAGATTGTATTATTACTCCTAGAGTTGACTTTTCTGAGTTGATTTTATTTGACTTCCTATAATAATGGCAGAATACAACTATCTGCCAGGACCTCTATCACTAGAAAAATGTCCTTATTTTTGGAAATCTGGTTTTCCCTCAATCAATGTCAATATGTTTGGGTTATATATATTTTCTTTTGCAATGCTCTTGACAAGTTATCTAGCAATGTATTCAATTTAAGCATCGTTTTATACATTCAAATCTAAGTGAAGCACATATCTATCCAATTTATATCCGTTAATATTCTAAGAGGTAAAAAGAAAAGGGTCAAAATAATTTGAACATAGTTCTCTCTAGCCTTTAATAGTTTGCTTTTTAATGCATGTCATCACAATCTATATTATTGAAATTAATTCTAGCAATGTTCTCATGTTCACTAAAAACTCAATTTTTGTTAATATGAGTTTTACTTCCTTTTGTAATATAGTGGACAAGATAAAGATGTTATATTCCTTGTATCAATTCTAATCCTCATATTAAAAATGTTATATATTTTTTAAATGCACCATTCAAATTGTATATAAAAACAAACACATTGTACTCATTAATTTTGTTAATGTACACAGCTATGATTTAATAAAAGAAAGTTATATTAATTTTAATTATTTTAAATGATAACTGTGAATGAACTTATTTAAATATTCAAAGGTAATAATACAAAAAATTAATGCATCTGTGGGTATGTGATCTTTTTCTGAGATTCTGTTTCAAAGTCAGTCTGCTGGAACAGGAAAAGCTCATTAATTACTGAGTGCAGGAGGCCATAGGGCATTCGAGTGACTGTCAGACACTCAGACATTTTGGAATAGCCACAAAAATACAATGAAAACATTTACATATTTGTTTCCTGTGACTTGTTAATAAAATTTCCAAGAAATTAGCCTCTGGTATTCTCAAAATACACAAAATATTCAAGTTTAACATAAAAAGCTAAAAATGCTTCCAAAATGTTTTATGAGTACATTGAAAAAACACATCATTTTCTTTATTTAATTAAAAAAATACTGAGTATTCCCTGGGATAAAATAATACAAATAAAACCCAAGAAGTAAACTTCTGTACTGGAAGTTCCTACAGGAGGCTTGTTTAACTTTCACTTTTACACTCTTGTCAGACCACAGCCATTTCCTCCTCAATTCCATATTTGCATGTAGGGTTAATAGGCATGTTATTAATTTATTGGAACATAAACAGAATACATATTCAACTAATTAAATTATTATCTCTCAACTTTGAAGTACTTAAATATATAGGATCATGAAAAATAAGACTTCAGCGTCTATGGTACCAAATAAAATATTGTTTTTCACATATGGTTTGACAACTAGGTAAATAGTATAGATTCCATCTAGTGAATATATATGTATTCTCTTATAAAAAAAAAAATGAACATACAACACACAGAGACAAATTAGCACCACATAAATCCATATACCATTTACCTGAAAGAACTTGGGATATTCCAGCACTGTAAAATCCAACTATTGTCCTAAATTTAATAACCTCTGATATCAAGAGTTATGTTTCTACTTCTTTTAGCAGAAGGCAAAACATCTAGTTTATCTAAAAGGGTAGGGCACTATTGAAGCTGTTTTCTCCTGAAGCTGACAAGGCTGGTCTCAACATCCTGAGCTTAAGGATCCTCTTGCCTCAGCCTCTCAGAATGTAAGATTACAGGTGTGAGTCACTGTGCCTAGCCAATTTTTGTCTTCTTATCAGAAAAACTTTCATAACTATTGCAGTTAGCCACTGTGAAGTAGGTTACACAAGACACTGTTTACTCAGTAACTGAAGATACATTTTGAATGAGCATTTAGAGGAAATACTGTCAGGTTGAAATCTTGGGACTCCAGTATACGCATGACTCACCAGGAAATTTTGTTTAAATGAAGATTCTAAAAGAAGTATATGAGAGTGGGAGGTAAGATTTTAAATTTTAAACAAGCTACTAATTTATGTCCATGCTGCTGGCACATTGCCCAAATTTACAATAACAGTCTTGGATACCAATTAAATGTACTTCTGAAATAGATGATCTAAATTTTCTTTCACCTCTGAGGCTCCATTAGAGACAAGGTATGGCAATTAAGTTCTTGAACTTGCCATTGTGAGTTTACATGGTCAGCACTGTACAAACAAGTGTTCATGACCTTACTATGTCAGTGTCTCACAGCCGTGTTCATGTCAACGTGTGGCAGATTCTTACTGAGTGTCATTGTTCAGTGTTTTTGTGTGCTATCATGTGAATGCCAGAGCTTGACTTAGAGCAACAAATAAACATCAAGATTTAGTTAAACTTAGCAAGAGTGGTAGTGAAATCAGGAACATGCTAGCCCAAGTTTATGGGGAGGTTGCCAGGAAGAAAATCCTGGTACACAAATGGATTAAATGGTTTTCTGAGAGGAGAGAAAGTGTCACGGATGAAGAGAAGTCATAGCAGCCAGTAGTGAGCAGAATGGATGAAAACGTTGTGAAAATTTATCAAATTGTGGATTGAAATCATCGACCAACTATGAAAAACATGTCAGACCAACTCAACACCAATAGAGAAACAGTTAGGAAAATATTAACGGAAAATCTTGGCCAATGACTCATGGCTCTGCACCATGACAATGCACTAGCGCACATGGCACTGTCTGTGAGGGAGGTATTAGCCAGTAAAAAGTGTCTGTGTTGGGACACCCCCCTCACCAGATCTAGCCCCCAGTGAAATTTTTCTTTATCCAAAGATAAAGCAAATGTAGAAATGAAGGCATTTTGGTGACATTCAGGACATTAAGGGTAACACAATGGCAGCGTTGACTGCTACTTCAAGAAAAGAGACTTGGCACTGACATCAGAGCACAGCTTCCTAAGCAGGGTATTTGAAGGTAACTGTGTGGCATTTAGTAATGCAGTATGTGGGTATGTGGCACATTTTCTAGGATGAGTCTGTGAACTTAATTGTTAAACTCTTTCCCATTTTGATAAAGGAAGAACATATTTTGGGGGCTGAAGCATGGAAACTGAATTGCCTTATATAAAGAGGAGGCAATTTCTATCACATATATGTTTATTAACACACATCGTATATAATTTCTGCTGTCTATATTGATGCATTAATTCCTTGATGAGGTGAACGTAACCCTTTTTTTTCTGTAGGCTTTTAGTTGTATTTGTATTTTGCATTAGTCCTCTATTACCTTCCTCAGCACTGTTGGGAGTGAAGCCATTGACCATGATATTTGCATTAGAGACATGCTGAATTGCCATATGGATTTTGGCAACATGCAAGTGGCAGCTGAAATGCTCAGAGATTTTTAACACCAAAAGCCTTTTACTGAGTTTGTTTTTATTTTTGTCTTTATTATGCAACTATAACAAAACCCAATATTAAAGATGCAGACACATGGCTGTGGATGGCAGCTGACTTGCATAAATCTTCTGAATAAAAATATTTGAGCATAACATCTTCCTTTAAACGTGGAAGATTATGAATATTATTTAGTTTGATCATAATTAAATATTTCAGTTCCCTCAAGGAAGTTAGTGTTTATTTTTCATTTATATGAATAAAAAGTAAACACTTGAAAATGGTTTATAAAATCTGTCATGGAACATATCTGGCATGCAATTATTCTTCCTCTCTCAATTCTAAGGCTTCAGATAATGATGAGGCAAAAGTTATTATCTCTATAACACAATTTTCAACTCTTAGCACTAATATGCAAGTTATTCCAGTTAGTTTCAAAGAAGAAATCTATCCCATTATCCAGAAAGTTAAAAGGAGGAGAAGTGATATACACAAGATTCTAACGGAAGTTTTGAGCATGTCCACTAATTAATAAGGGGAAAATGAGAAGCTGCATTAATTAGCTTCCTCTCAATTGCATACAAATTATGATAAATTGAAGCAGGAACCTAAGTTTCAGGCTTTGTGCTCTGGCTAATGAAGACTGGGGCTTCCTTATTTGTTTGTTTTTAGTGTGATAAAAGGATAGTTGACTTGGGAGATTTTAGGTGACAGTCCTGATTTATTCTACTGGGGGAAAATGAAACCACAGTTCTTCTAGGTTCAGATGTCAATGGATGAAAATAGAATCCCTAGTAAATAAATAATGTTGCATTATCCCATATATTCCTTTGTCTGCTTCTGGAGAATGTCACAAAACATATTAGACGATCAATTGTGGAGCAGACATGGGAATCAGAAGCAGACATTGTTCTCAGATTCTGAATCAGAAGTAATTTAAGAATGAGGAAATATTTCTCACAGAAACAAGCAGAAAAAATAAATACTCTGAAAAGTGAATAAGACTATTTTTCCATATATGTATGCATTTTTCAGAGTATATATGTATGTATACACACACATACACAGGTTTACACACTTATATATGCACACACTCATGTACTGCATAAAAACATTTTGGTCAATAATTGACCACACAAATGATGTTGGTTCTGGTTTCATATAAATTTTCTATGTTTAGATATGTCTAGATGTACAAATATTTACCACTGTTTTACAATTGCCTACCATATCATTATTTTAACATACCATACATGATTGTAGTGTAGGGACAATAGACTATACTATATAGTCTAGTTTTTTAGTAAGGTGGACCTTCTATCTTTGTATAAGTAGAACTCTATAACATTCACACAAAGAAAGGTACCTGATCCTAAATTTCTAAGAACATATCCCACTCATTAAGTGATTCATGACTTTATATAAATATATACATATACACATGTTTTCTTACATATAAACATGCACACAAATACATGTGCATACATATACTATAAACGTGTGTAGATAGAGATTTTTAATTTGAAAATTTTAATTACCAATTAAAAAGCATAATTAGAGAGTCGGCAATTGTTGGTACCACATATCACCAATTTTATTCAGGAGCAGCATAGCCTATGGTTTTAATCCAAACCCCATGCTCTCTGTGTTTGTATCAAAGACAGTAATGACACATTTAAATATTATTTTATTTTAATGAGTCTCTTTACATTAAAAAATCAGCCTCTGCCAAATATTTTATATTCAGCATTAGCTTATAATTAATTCATTTTATTCAAAATAAAATCCATTGCACAGTATGCCTAATTTCTGCTTTTATTGCTTACTATGAACGAAATAGGAAAGTCTGCTACTAGAAGACACTCAGAAGGCAGCATGGCTTGCTTGGAACTATACCTAATGCTCAATCCAAATAGTAAAGTATAACCTACATGCTATGGAAAAAAAATGGAATCATGTAATGTGCTCAATTATATATCAAAAAGCAGAAAAAAATTTAAAAGCAAAAAAATAAAAAGGGCAACAAATACAAAAGATGGACAAATATGTTAGGTATTAATTAAGGAACACTCAATCATTTAGCATGTCAAAGGTATAAGGTCACCAATAAAAAACAGAGATGGGGCAGCATCTGGGGCTCAGTAAGCAGGGCGCCAGCCCCATATACCAAGGGTTGCAGATTCAAACCTGGCCCCAGCCAAACTGCAACAACAAAGGAATAGCTGGCCACTGTGGTGGTGCCTGTGGCCCCTGCTACTTGGGAGGCTGAGGCAAGAGAATCGCCTAAGCCCAAGAGCTAGAGGTTGCCTTGCAATGTGACGCCACAACACTCTACTGAGTGCAACAAAGTGAACTCTGTCTCTAAAAAAATAAAAACAGAGATGGTCAGAACAGATTAAAAACAATAATAACAACAACAAAAAGACCCAACCAAATGTTGTTTAAGGAAAAAAAATCCTTCAATATAAAGCCATATATAAATTAAAATTAAATGGAAATTTCTTTCTTAGAAGTAATTATTTTAAATATAAATGGATTAAACGATTCTATCATAAGACAGAAATCGCTGGCTTGACACCTGTGGCTCAAGCAGCTACAGTGCCAGTCACACCTGAGCTGGCAGGTTCGAATCCAGCATGGGCCCACCGAACACCAATGAAGGCTACAAGCAAAAAATAGCCAGGCGTTGTGGCAGGCTCCTGTAGTCCCAGCTACTTCAGAAGTGGAGGCAGGAGAATCACTTTACCCCTGGAGTTGGAAGTTGCTGTGAACTGTGGCGCAATGGCACTCTACCCATGTGTAGTTTTTGAGGATTGAGGGCAACAGCTTGAGGCTCTGTCTAAAAAAAAAAAAAAAAAAAAGTCAGAAATTAGTAGAATAAATTTCTGCAAAAATTATGACTCAAGTATGTATTATCTACAAAAGACTCACATTAGATCCAAATGAATAGAGTACCAGTGAAGAAAAAATGGAAAAAAATATTCTATCCAAGTGGTAACCATAAGAGTGCTGGAGAAACTCTACAAATACCAGAAAAATAGACTTTAAATTAAAAAGAAAAGTTTACAAGGTCAAAAAGGACATTATTTATTAAAAGAAAGTTCAATACAGCTATAAATGCAACAATAATAAATGTATATGCACCTAATGACATACAACAAAAATATTTGAGGAAAAAGTAGTGGTACAAAAATAATTAGACATAAAAATACCTCACTTTCAATAACAGGTAGGGAAAATAGAAAGAAGATAAATAAGGAAATAGAGATTAATACAACAAACCAACTAGACCTAAAATACACATACAGAAAATCACACATGGCCCATGAAAATGCATCCTTTAAGAAATAATTAATTTTACATGAGGTCTTGTGCGGGGGGTGGGGTGGGTAGAGAAGGTCCTAATTCAATACGACTCGTGTGGTTGCAAGAAAAGAGATGAGAAGAGAGACAAGCATGGAGAGAAGAGCACCCAATGACCCAAAGAAAAGACCACCACCACTGATAAGCCAAGAAGAGAGGTCTCTAAAATAAATCAGTCTTGCTACTATCTTGCTCTTAGACTTCTAGCCCCCACAACTGTGAGAAAATATTTTTTAATATCTGGTTAATATTAGCTGCCCAGTGTCTGGTTCCTTTATAACAACCTCAGAAAACTAATGCAGAAGGGGTTTTCTCATTTTTGTGACTTTATGTTTTTTATTTTCTGTAATGTAAGAGTGATGACTAGAGCTTGAACCAAAAAATGGTGGCTGAATATGTAGGGTCAACAGAGAACAAGAGTGATGGCAAACATACCTCTCACAAACCAATACTTATCTGTAATATTTTTCTTTACAGTAAACTAAAATAAAATTATAGATTTCTGGGGGTAGTTATTTTAAATTTCTATCCACTACTTGTGATTGCCTTAGCCTATTATTAAATTAAATGTAATTAAATTAAAGCATTGATATCTATTACTAAATTTCTAATATGGAAATAACATCAATGATGACCAAAAAGTTTATACTTTCTCTATGTCTTCCCAAGAATAGTGCTATGAACATCACTCATTATTAACTAATTAACAAATCCTAAGATTCTAATTCTCCCATATTAAGCACAATAATACTTCACTTGGCTTTTATCCTCTGTAATGTTTCCATGATACATTGTTGTTTTCAGGGAACATTAGACAGTTATAGTCATAATGACAGTAGGAAAGAGGGTTGAATTAAGGCAATCAAAAGTAAAGTAACAATTAACAGTCCATCTCATGACTAATTTATGATAAGAATGTGAGATCCCAAGTACTGGTCCAAGAAAGTATTTTCCTTAGCACCGTTGTGATGATCTGTGGATAAAGTGACATATGCCATCATCCTCATCCTCCTTAAAGCATTACTAATGGAAAGAAAATGGACAGCAAACCACAGAAACTTGTGTATTTTTCAACCAAACCAGATGCTAAAATGAACAATCCACTTTGTGAGAAGAGGGCATTTATTTCCAAAATTTAGAAATCAGCATTGAGCATTCCTGAGCACATCAGTGCAAACAAAGTGGCACAAATTCAACTATTTTTCTTCACTTTACCCTTCATTTGTTCAGTGAACAAATCTGATTAGTTATTAAGAAGGCAGTAAATGGGAGGCAGTCACAATAGGGCACAGAATGGGATCGGGGAGGGGGGAGAGGGTCCTAGATCTGACTGTGTCAAGTCAGGAGCACATACCAGGATCTTAAATCTAAGGAAATATCTAAATTTATTTTATCTGGAAACTGACTCTAGGGTAATACAAAAGAAGAAAACGTAAAAATAATATGAAGGGGATAAAAATCACTTCATGGCTCACAGAAATACGTAGGTTTGAGCTGACTTATCCTCTTGGTTTGTAACATCCTGCAGATTATCATGTCTACAGAGAAGAGGGTTAAGTACTTAGATAAAGGCATCAGTAAAGCCATAATAAAAACATTGTTTTTAGAAATACATACAATAAGGCAGTGCCTGTGGCCCAGTGGGCAGGGCGCCAGCCCCATATACCGAGAGTGGCGGGTTCAAACATGGCCCCAGCCAAACTGCAACCAAAAAATAGTCTATTGTTGTGGAGGGCGCCTGTAATCCCAGCTACTTGGGAGGCTGAGGCAAGGCAATCACCTAACCCCAGGAGCTGGAAGTTGCTGTGAGCTGTGTGATGCCACAGCACTCTACCAAGGGCGATAAAGTGAGACTCTGTCTCTACAAAAAAAAAGAAAAAGAAAAGAAAAGAAAGAAAGAAATACATAAAACACCATAAATGTAGAAATACTACAAATGACAACAAAAGAAGTCTTTTCTTGAGCGATTCAATAGACAAACTAGTTTATAGAAAAACTGTGCGAGAGTTATGAAAAATCATTGAAAAGCAGAAGCATCACTGTTTTGTAGACTAGAGAAAATTGAAAACAATAGATTTTTAAATTGCTTGAGATGCAATGTAGGTTTTATTTTTCAAGCATGATAAATATCTTACTATATTGTCACAGGCAAATATTCCATTACTTTTGTCTGCCCCACCTGCTTGAGTTTTAAATGTAACTATCCCAGTATCATGTCCTGCTTTTCTAGGTAGTTCTCTATCTCTCTCTCCTTTTTTTTTTTTAATTAAATCATAGCTGTGCACATTAATGCAATTATGGGGTACAATGTGCCATTTTGAAATACTTTCATCAAACTGGTTAATATAGCCTTCACTGCATTTTCTTAGTTATTGTGTTAAGCCATTTATATTGATACTGACGATGATACATCTTTGAAATGAAATGATCTCTGTCTATCTTCCCTTTTAGGGTTGCCACTTATCCTTCCATACCTCC
>CAUYON010040287.1:0-17355 GCA_963573935.1 Arctocebus calabarensis | reverse complement strand
GCAGCGGCTTCGGAGCGCCCGAGCTACCATGGCAGCACAAGCAGTGGCAGTTGCTATGGCTGTGGGTCGCAGCTGCTCGCAGTGGCTGTGAAGGCTGGAGGGGAGGGGGCTTTGCGGCGCTGTTGGTGGGAACTTGAACTTCAGTTATTCTCCAGCTGAAGTGCCCGGGAGCCCTCCTCGCCAACTTCCACAGCTCAAAGTGTCTTTTCCGCCCCTCTCAGGCTTCACTAGGGTCCCCGCCTAGTGTAACGCTGGCTGGTCACCCATTCTTTCTCTCTCTCATTGATCTGGGGAAAAGGTGCTCAACATTTTGGACATTCCAATGTGTTAGTCCAGCATAGTCCGGACCCCTCGGCTCACGCCAGGGCTGCCCGGGTCTCCGTGCTTCCCAGCAGTGCCCCTTTCTGATTGTCAAACTCTGAGTTCCACGCTTCAGTGGAATTTTCTCTGATTAGAGCTTGTGGGTTGGGACCTGCTGTCCTCCCTGTGGGAGGGGCCGGCTGCCCCTCCGCTGGGCAGGGGGAAACGGTCTGCAATGGTTTCCACGGTTAAGAACTATATTTCAAACGCGTCAATCCTCCCGATCTCTGTGTCTCACCAGCTACCCGTCCACTCCAATAGTTCACACGGGGAAAGATCCAGAGCTCCCACCCTCTCACCTGCTGACTGGGAAGAGATGGGCTACGGGACCGTCTCCACTGCCATCTTGCAGCTGACTGCATTGCTTTTAAATGTGAGTTTAATTTTCACCTCTTATATTCCTTGCTCCATACATAATCAAAAATAAGCCTCAGGCATTGCTGCTCTTTCGATTTGGGTCTGGGAACAAAAGACATATGGAGCCAACCTGGACCTATCCCACAATCTGGAACCAAGACTGTTTCAATGAAAAAGGACATCTGGATATGATGAACAATTTATTTTAAAAAGTCACACAATTGAAAAAGAAAGGCAATAAAAAACATCAGAAATAAAACAAAGTAAAACTCATAAGAAAGTAAATATAATCCTGAAACCATACGTGGCTCTACCATTAATAATATTTATAGTCCTTATAGATTTAACTAAAATAGCAATATGGTAGGGGTGTCAAGGTTCACTTTTATTCTATGCTAGCTAATTGTTTCAGCATAATTCATTAGATATTTTCCTTTCCTCATTGAATTAACTTGGTGGCTTTGTTGAAAATCAATTTACTCTTTGTGTGAGGGTCTACTTTTGTATACCCTATTCTGATCTATCATTATGCCAACACCACACCAATATTGATTACTGTAACGTGAAAGCAGTTCTTGAAATCAAGTTTGAGAATTCTATTTTGGCCCCTTTCTCTCTCTCTTTCTCTGAGATTGTTTTAATTTTCGCCTCTCTCTTTCAAATTGTGTAGGTTAATTTGGGTTCCATTTTTATGAGCATTTTAGAATCAATTTACCAATTTTTGTTCCAAAAGTCTCTAAGTGTTATGACTGAGATTATGTTAAATTTATAGATCAATTTTAGGAGAACTGAGATCTTAGAAATGTTGAGTCCTTCAAACAGTGGAAATAGTATCTCTTTTTGTTTATGTAAGTCTTTTCTACATAAGTTTTTTATATAAATATTTTATCTATGAATATTTTGCTGCTCCCTTTCTAAATGTTATACTCCTCCCCCTTGTCTTATTGTCCTGGATAACACCATAGTGATAAGAGCAGATGTCTCCACCTGGCTTCTAATCTTCAGTAAAAAGGATTCCAAAAGTCATCATAATCACCATTAAAAATAATAATCACATAGGTTTGTAATATATGCCCTTTATCAAGTTGAAAAAATTTTTTTTCTATTTCTAGTTTTCCTAACATTTTGATTATAAATGTATGTTACATTGTAAAAAGAAAGTCCCATCTTTATCAAGATGATCATATATTTTTTTCTATTTTATTATATTATTATCATGAATTACTTTGTTTCAATTATTAAACTAGCATTACATTTTTTAGGATAAATCCCACTTGATCTTATTGAGACCTGCTATGTTTTGTTAAGGATATTTTATATTCATGTAGTGAGTTTTTATAATTTTCCTTTCTTGTAATGTCTTTTTGGACTTTGATATTAATGTTGGTTATGTTAGTGCTATAAAAAACTGAGATTTTTCCCTCCTCTATTTCTGAAAGTTTAAGATTGCTATTATTTTTTCATTTGAACATTTAATAGAATTCACCATTGAAAACTTCTAAGCATGAGATTTTGGGGGGGTGGTAAGTTTGTTTTAAATTATCAATTTAATTTTTTAAATAGCTATGACTATTTATGTTTTCTCTAACTTTTTTGTGTCAATTTTGATATGTTGTGGTTTTTCAAGGAATTTGCTATTTTAATCTAAGTTAAATTTTATTGGTATAACACTTCATATTATTATTTTAAGGTCTATAATTTAACATTATCATTTTTAAATGTAAATTATGTCTAGGGACTCTTTTCTTTAAATTAAATCATAGCTGTATATATTAATGCAATCACGGGGTATAATGTGCTGGTTTTATATACAATTTGAAATATTTTCATCAAACTGTCAGTCTTTCATCAAGACTTCATGGCATTTTCTTAGTTATTGTGTTAAGACATTTATATTCTACATTTAGTAAATTTCACATGTATCCTTGTAATATGCACCAAAGGTGTGATCCCACCAATTACTCTCCCTCCACCCATTCTTCCTCCTCCCCTCCCCTCCCTATTCTCTTTCCCCATATTCTTGGGCTATAATTGGGTTATAGCTTTCAGATTGTTTTCATAGTAGGGCTGAGTACATTGGATACTTTTTCTGCCATTCTTGAGATACTTTGCTAAGAAGAATATGTTCTGGCTCCATCCATGTAAACATGAAAGAGGTAAAATCTCCATCTTTTTAAAAGACTGCATAGTATTCCATGGTGTACATATACCACAATTTATTAATCCATTCATGGGTCGATGGGCATTTGGCTTCACTATGACTTAGCAATTATATTTTGGGACTCTTTTAATAGTTCATTTGCAGTAATGGATAGAAAAACTAGATGAAAATCCTGCAAGGCTATGAAGATATTAAGATATGAATAACATGGCTCGGTGCCCATAGCACAGTGGTTACAGCACCAGCCACATATACTGAAGTTGACGGGTTCAAACCCAGCCCAGGCCAGCTAACCAATAACGACAACTGCAACAACAACAACAACAAAAATAGCTGGGCATTGTAGTGGGCACCCATAGTCCCAGCTACTTGGGAGGCTGAGGCAAGATAATCGCTTGAACCCAAGAGTTTGAGGTTGCTGTGAGTTGTGATGCATTGGTGCTCTACTGAGAGTGACACAATGAGATTCTGTTTAAAAAAAAAAAAGATATGAATAACATTATCAACCACCTTGTCCTGATAGACATTTATAGAACACTATACTCAGCATAAAGAATGGAATACAGAATTTTTAAAAAAATATAAATTGAACCATAAATGTCTTAAATAATTTCACCATAAAGCTATATAATAAAGTATTTTAACCTATTTTTATTTACATTTGAAGTACCTCTTGTATAGATATCTTAAAATTGGATATTGATTTCTATACAGTATGTTAGAATTTTTCTGAGCCATTCAAACTGACACCTTGACTCCAGAACCCTTGCTTATTACATTCCTGTCAATACATTTGTTCTAGTCTAATAATATATACTTTATGTTATTATCCAAACAAATTCTTAGAATTGTTTCTTATACATGTTCCAAATATCTGATCATGTATTTGTCAGAATCTTGCAATTCATTCTCTATGTGTGATACTGTAGGGGTTAGAGTTCTTAACTGGCTCCCTGGGGCCTATTAGGAAACTGGACGCTAGTTCTAACAGTAATAAGAAGCTATTGAGGTATATTTTTGAGGAGGATTGGAATTTTGATGCAAGGCAAGAGACACCATTACAAGTTCTTCAGGAAAGGGGAGACTGGTTGCAGATAGTGGAGATAGGTATTCATCTAGTAACAAACACGTCTTGGCAGAATGTAGGGGTTCAATATCTTCAACTTCATTTGAATCTACTCATATACCCCAATTCCAAATGTTAGTGTTTTTCTTTTTACCAATTAATGCCCTAAATTTAGCATAAGGTATACTGCAAATTTGTAAAGTCAATTTGCATTATAATTCAGCGACCCATGGGGTTAAATTTTAGGGTGTTGTCTGAAAGACATCTTAACCTGAAGTTAGAAGAAATGAATTTCTTTTAGGGTAGCCAGAGTTATATTATGGTCATATTCCTGGACCTTAATTTGGGAATTTAAAGTTCTGAGCATCTTATTTTCTTTCATCATTCTCTACAGTATAGTAAGAAGCAATCAACCAATGCACAGTCTTACACTCTTTGTTTCCACTAAAATGTCTTATGGCAGTAACTACTTGATCACTCAAAGTTTTGTCTTCTATAAGCTCTTAACTTAATCAATTGTTTTCTTACTGCTTTCCATAGACTTCTATATACCCATGTCTCCTATTTACCACTAGAAGTATGGTCATTAATGCTCTTCAATACACCCAGATCAGAGATTCCCGTTCTTTAGATTCTGATTGCCTGGCATCATTTTTGGAACAAATAACTGTACCATTCGGGGTTCAGTCAGAGAAGCAGAGTGACATAATGTAATGAGATAAAGTATCACACAAACTATACCTTATACATAGTGGAGGAGTTTAAGAAATGGAGGTGTGGAATGAGAAGTTAAAGGATCAGAGAAAAAGGCACTGGTAGGGGTAGACAAGTGAGAACTTGGAAGAGAATCTAAGGAATCCAGCGTGCTGGTTGAGCTAAGGGGGACCATGCAGGGGCAAACTATGGAGGAGTGGCTGGAAAGCAGCTGCTTCTGTGTATTGCCTTTGTGGGGCTGCGCCAACAGGCTGGAGGTAGACTGGCTGTTGTTGGGCAGCAGGATGATAAAAAGCTGGACTTGGAGTGATGGAGAGTGCAGACAAGCCAGAGCTTGCTAGGCACCTTTTTTGTTTGTCAATGTATTAAACTGCAGAATCTGCAGACAGCAAGGCTGCTTCATTTCCAGCTCCCACATCTCAAATCTGATGCCAATTCCCCTCGTGGCAACTCTGGCCTAGAACCAGGCAGAAGGGGCCTCTGAGAAACACAGGGCTCACAACAGTACACACCAGCACACAGATCTGAAGCACCGCTTACCTTCTCTTCCTTCTAAAATCAATAAGGGTGACATCAAACCTACTGATGCACATCTTAATAATGAGTTTTTAATATATTAAGGAAACACTTTTGGCCACTCTTGGGTGAATATTCAAAATTAAATTATACACACATACATTACATTGTTTATACTGAAGAATTTTAAAGTTAGTTACCTCAAAACAGTATACCGTACATACATATACCAATAAGAACATGAATGAGGGTAAAGATATAGATGTAAAATATATAGAGATAGGTTTTATGCTCACACACAAATACAATGTGTATTTACATGTTGATATAGATACATAAGAACAATTATTGAGGTGGTACCTGTGGCTCAGTAAGTAGGGTACCAGCCCCATGTACCAAAGGTGGCGGGTTCGAACCGGGCCCCAGCCAAACTGCAACAATAAAATTTAAATTATTTAAAAAAAGGAATAATTATTGAATGAGAGACGGTATTTTTATAGTGGTCTTCCTGGGGCAGAAGATTACATGTAGTCTTACTTCTGACTTTTTTTTTAGTTGTTTTATATTGAATATTTTATTTTATAATCAGAGGCATCATAAACAAAACCAACTTAATAAGTTCTTTCTTTTTTCTTTATTTAGGAGTAAATGTTAAATGGCATATGTGTATGCATCAACATTAAATTTAAACTATTAAAACTTATAATACGGAACCTCTAGGAACCAGCTGAGTTCTTGGTTTTGAATTGTACAAATGGAACAATGACCATTTTTATGTACTTGTTCCTCTTTTCTTTTCTTTTTTTTTTTTTTTGAGACAGAGTTTCACTCTGTCACCTTGTCACCCTGGGGTTGAGTTCTGTGGCATCATAGCTCACGGCAACCTCAAATTCTTAGACTCAGGCAATCCTCATGCCTCAGCTTCCCAAGAAGCTGAGACTATAGGTGCTTGTCCCTACACCCAATTAATTTTTCTATTTTTAGTAGAGACTGGGTCTCGCTCTTGTTCAGGCTGGTCTTGAACTTGTGAGCTCAAGCAATCCACCTGCCTTGGCCTCCCACAGTGCTGGGATTATAGATGTAAGCCACCGCTCCTGGTCCTTCCTTCTCTTTTCTACCTCTACCTTTGTGATGTTGCAAAGAAAAAGGCTTATTTAGTTGTTTTTATTTAGCTGCAACCCTTCCCCCACTATATTCTTCTTTACATAAGTGAAAATGTTAATCTTCTCATTTAATGAAAATCCTGACCCTCAGGTTTTGGCACTGGACAGAGACACCGGCTGCCTTAGGAAGAGGCAGGTTGGCCTTGGCTGCCCCTGGCTGGACCTGTATAGTGTAAATCTCCACAAATCAGAACCAAGTGCCTGGCCTCATGAAATGTTATTTGAATTTGGCTACTGGGAAAGAAGGGTAAAAATCTAACAACTGTGTGTTGGTTTCATCTTTGGGTTGGAGGGTACGGATATGGGTTTCTGTGCCCCTTAGGGAATAAAGAAGCTGGGCTGGCATTTAATTTCATCATGGGAATCATCCACTATGACCATCCAGGGGCCTGTGCCCGCCAGTCCCATTCTTCTTACTATATTTAGTCCATTATGAATATGGAATAACACTGAAAATGATTCACAGCGACATCCCTCTGTCTAGCCTAATAACGTCAAAGTCATTAACAACAAATGCAAGTTCACCCTGACCGTGTGATTTGGAAGTCTCCCCAGTGCCCTCCTCTGCCTGTCCTGGTAGATAGCTGGGCCCAGTAACCCAGCACGCCTGCCCTGCTCTTCCACTCCCCAGCGCCTCCCCCTCTAACGGAAAAAAAAAATCCACGTAAAGGCTAGGGAGAGAAAGGTTTGCTTTTGGCTATGTGGACTGTTGATGAACCTGCTGGAGTCAGGCTGTCATGGCGAGGGCAAGAGGGGAGGGAAGGATGGGAGCTCAGAGACCTGTTCTCTCCCTTATTCTCTCCCTCTCCCTGCTTCTTTCTCTGTCTCTCTCAGCCTCTTTCTCTCTCTCCCTTTCATTTTCCAGACACATCCCACTTGAGCTGCCGATGCTTTCCAAACTCAGCTACCCCTCTCTCATCTGGTAACCTCGTAATAACCTCATCATTATTATTTCTACCCAGGCTATTCCCCATCATTATTTCTACCCAGGCTAACCTTACTGCACATGTCACTCCACAAGAAGGGTAATCCTCTGTTCTTTGCCTTTATATCTCTGTATATTTATAGATCTATTTCTTTAAATAAATATCTATTCTCCTCACTAGCCTGTAGACTCTCTGAGGGCAGGGACTTGGTCGTGCCCTTCATGTTACAGAGCCTGCACCATTGACTTGCATATAGTCATGTTAAAAAAATAGCAGTACAATAAGTCAACACATGGGAGGACAGAAGAAGGGGAAGAGAGAGAGGGACCGAGAGCACAGTTAAATATTGAATCCATTTTACAGAAAGAGAAACAGAAGTGCTGAGCAGCTGACCCCTTATGATTCAGGCTTTATGGTAAAAAGGGAAAACAGTGGCAAAGTCTATTTGAGTTATTGCATTTTCACATGCTTTGATGTTCCCACCCTCAAACTACTCGTTCCCTTAAAACTAACTCATGTCATGCACTCCTAACAAGGCTTTGTCTCCCTCTGGCCTATGATAGAGGGAAAGTAATCCCTGGATAATTGTGCGGTCAAGGTAGAATAGTCTGCAGGGACAGAGCAACCCCAAACCCTCTCCCTTACTTTGTTGTCAGTGTGGACTAGTCATGGTGAAGCATTTACCTAACCTCTCTATAGTTTGGTGTTTGGTGACAACCAAAGTATGTGGGCTAGTTCTGGTAACCCAAGGAGCAAACCAGCCTCCTTCCTTAGGTTGCATATCTGGGGCTGTGGAGGTGGTGGAGCTGCAAGGCCGCGTCACAGGCCCCTGTGTCTGTTCCTGCATCACACCCAGCGTTTGTGTGGTAGAGGAGGAGTCTGCTCCCTAGCTCACATCGGCAGGCCCTGAATGGAACTCGCCCTCTTCCCCAGCTTCAGGGGATCTTTCTAAAGAGAGAAATGGCTCAAGGAGAGGGGGGATCAGTTAGTCCAAGGGTCACTGGCACTCCCTTGATAATGTAGGCACAGAATTTCCTCCTGGGCCAGAAAAGATGGGGGTAGGGGGGAGGAACTCAGTACATTCAGAGTCAGACTCAACTCTTAGGACTTTCCTTCTCCTTTGAGAAATTCCTCCTAATTGCTTGATTTTGAAGGGGGAAAGAAACTTGTTGGTACCTTCCTTCTTCTTCACAAAGAATTAATCTTGTATACTTAATTCACAGATAGGTGTTCTGTTAGAAGTTAAGTCTATGAGTTGGCTTTTTAGACAAAGGTGTTGTGAATGTTCAGGTAAAGGCGTGGTGTTCCCTAGGAACCAGTATGGGATTAGGATGAACAAGTTACATCAAATCCTTCTTTTGGGAAGCTAGAGTGGAAGTTCAGGGAAGTGCAGAGACAGGATGGACCTTCTTCTCACGTGGGCCTTGTGATATGAAGCCCCCATAGACCAGTGAGTATGACGAAGGAGAGAAATAAGATCGAAAATCATTTCAACAGGCTCGGCGCCTGTGGCTCAATGGGCTAAGGCACCAGCCACGTACACCTGAGCTGGCGGGTTCGAATCCAGCTGGGACCCGCCAAACAACAATGACGGCTGCAACCAAAAAATGGCCGGGCGTTGTGGCAGGTGCCTGTAGTCCCAGCTACTTGGGAGGCAGAGGCAGGAGACTCACTTGAACCCAGGAATTGGAGGTTGCTGGATGCCACAGCACTCTATCCAAGGTGACAGCTTGAGGCTCTGTCTCAAAAAAAAAAAAAAGAAAATTATTTCAACATGTTCTGAGTTTCTTTATTATCAATAATGTTTACTAAACAGTGGTTTCCTGGACTTGGCTTTCCACTCAAATTTTTAGTATTCTTTCAAAAGTTCACTTTGTTGTTGTTGAGGTAACATTTACATACCATAAGTGTACTCATTTTAAATGTACAGGTTGATAAGTTTTGGCAAATTTATTAAGCATCACAATTCAAATACAGAACTGAAAGCTTTTTTATTATTTATTATTTATTTTTTTTTTTTAGAGACAGAGTCTCACTTTATCACCCTCGGTACAGTGCCATGGCGTCATAGTTCACAGCAACTTCTAACTCCTGGGCTTAGGCGACTCTCCTGTCTCAGACTCCCAAGTAGCTGGGACCATAGGCACCCACCACAACACTCAGCTATTTTTCTTTGTTGCAGTTTGGCTGGGGCCAGGGCCAGGTTTGAACCCACCACCCTCAGTTTTTGGGGCCAGTGCCCTACCCACTGAGCCACCGGTGCCGCCCATAACTTAAATTTTTTTTTTTTTTTTTTTTTTGAGACAGAGCCAGAACTGAAAGCTTTTTGACATTGTGATTCAGAACACTGTGTCTCCTACCCTCTGCTAATGCATCATGGTCTGGAGGCCGAAAGTAAATTAGATACTTAAAATGTCAAATGTTTTATTTAATTCTTATTTACTTTTATTTTTAATTGTGGTAAAAGACAGGTAAGATTTACCATCTTAATCTCTTTTAAGTATGCAGTTTAATAATGTTAAGTACATTTGCAGTGTTATGCAAATAGTCATCAAGATTTTTTCAGAGATGGGAATTATTTTGAATAACTTTTATTTAAGTTGCCATACAGTGTTGATAAGGCATTTCCTAAGCACTCCCAGGACACCTAGGTGGCAGTTTGTGTAGTGTTTAAGATAAACTCTAGAATCATGTAACTCAGGTTCAAATCCCAGCTCTACCACTTAAAATATTTTATTATCTCTAAGACACCACCATTCATACGATATTCTATTATTATATTAAACACTGAAAAGAAAAACAATGCCACCAATTAAACCAGGAAACAATGCCTTAATAATGGTTATCCATGATGCATGCAATAGTCTCAGCAATTTCTCATTCTTTTAATAGTTCTTTCTTCTTTTTCAAGGAATTTAGCCATTTATTACAGTGCCCTGCTTGGTTCTGATGAGCAATCTTTTCACAGATACCTCAGAAATAAAGAGAAATAGCTTCAGCTATTTGTGAGCACCATCCTTCCTTAGGTCCCATAAAGGATTTGGTGGTTGTTTTACAAGAAAACATGGAATTGCTGTTCTTCTGCCAGTGATAAATATTTGTTTCTCAAATAAAAAATTTATGATCTGCTGCTCTATTTTTGTCTTTTTGTGTACACAATAACTTTTAATTTTAATGCCAAGTCATAGCGTACTCTTTTGAAGATATTTTAAACAGTGATTAAAGTCAATGTTTATAACACAATTGAAGCGAAAATAATATGAATAGCTATGACCAAGGCCACACGTGTGCATGAAATGGCAATTAGAGCAAACTGCTGTCTGGTTGCCAGTGATTGTGAAACATCATTGATGGTAAGAGGCGTCCTGATTTCAGAGATGATAAATATGAAAAAAAGTGCATTGTATAATCCACAAAGTACAGTGTAGGCTCTATGTCCTTGGAAAGGTATTTAACTTCCTTGTGACTCAGGTTCCTAATCTATAAAATAAGGCTAATAATAGTACATGTCATAGGATACGAGTGAAGATTAAATGAAACATTTAGCACAGTAACTGATGTACAATAATCATTGAATAACATTAACCACAGTTATTAATAATCATCTCAGCTGTATTTAAGTATGTCAGATAGCTGTTGCCACATAACAAATAACCTCAAACTTGTTGGTCTAAAGCAATAAGCATTTATTATGTCACAGTTTCTGTGAGTCTCCATACTCTTATTTATTTCTCATACTTCACTTCCAACACCAGATGTGTGGAACTTCTTTCTCACACCAAGAAATTCTCCACTCTTTGGCAGACACCAACTGAGTGTCCTACAATTTAACTCAGTTCTGACAGTGTCTATCTGGAAGTAGTATCAGTTCCCACATGTTAAGGGGTCAGTCCCACAAGACTGCACCTGATTTAGATGCTCACAGCAAGTCTCGGTTGTCACCTGTGATCCTAACTGACATTCTCACATCCCCTCCTTGGGTTTGACCATTTGCTATAGAAGCTCACAGGATTCAGGAAAAGAGTTTATTATTAGATTACTGATTTGTTATAAAAAGATATGACTCATGGATAGTCAGATGGAGGGAAGGCACAGGGCCTAAAATGGGAAAGGGGTGCAGAGCTTCCATTCCCTCTCCAGGAAAGCCACCCAGCCAGTACCAACATGTGTTCAACCCAGAAGCTCTCCCAGCCTGTCCTTTGGGTTTTTGTAGTAGCTTCATTATGTGGGCATAGTGAATTTATCATTGGCCATTAGTGATTAAGTCAGTTTCCAGTCCCTCACTCCTTTCTAGGGGGGGAGAGGGTGTAGAGTGGGGCTGAAAGCTTCATCCTCTAATCATGTGGTTTGTTCTCCTGGTCACCAACCTCCTTCCAGTTGGCTTTCCAAAGTTCACCTCATGAGCATACACTCAGGTGTGGCAAGAGGGGCTTGTTATGAATAACAAAAGCTGTTTCATTCATCTTTCTCATTCTTATCACTTAGGAAATTCCCAGGGATTTTGGAGCCATGTGCCAGAAACAGGGATGAAGACCAAACATATGTTTCTTAGTATAAATCACAACATCTCACATTCTCCAGTCTTTTGCTGGAGATCTTCAATTAGCTGAAGCCAGAGGCATGAAAGCCCTGTATGATGGGCTGCATACAGATCAGACTGCAGGGAGTGGGGCAGAGATAGGGGATCTGGGCAAGTCAGTAGATGATAATCAGCACAATTGTCCCTTTCTCCTTCAACCACCCCAAACAGGACTCAGAAAGCTCCACTAGCACCTTTATCATCAGATTAGTCACACTCCCTCAGCAACACCAGCCACCACGGAGTTCTTCATTTAAGTTTGTAAAGAAAAAATGAGGAAAAATCAACTATTTTAAATAAGCTTTAAAAAAAAATCCAAACTACTATAATCTCCATCTCTGCAGCCTGGTAAAGTCTTCATAGCAGCTTTCTTCCACTACAGATTTCTTATTTCCCTTGCCTTTGGCCAGCATCTCAGCTAAACTGGGTTCTTTACTTTGTAGAGATAATTAACCTTTAATTTCCACAGAGTCCAAGTTCTTGATGGTCAAGTCTTGGTTGTCACAGATTTCCACTAATCGGTGTTATGGGGCAAAGGCATACTAGGAAGCAACTCAGTGGGTTTTCTGTGTTCTTGGTATAATCCTTCTTACAGCTTTTGTGTAGCAGTAACCAAATTTCTCTCCGATAATTGGGATCGATCACCTCACCCATGGCAGAAATCCACCCTGTTTTCTGCTAGTTGGTTTAGAGGCATGAGAAACTCAAAATGGGCAGAGGCAGACTTAGCCTTTAGTTCATTTGAAGGATGAGTTGGTTCCCTGGGGGAGGCCTTTCTCCACCGGGCACTAGAACTTCCAAACACATATAACTCAAGTTCATAGGAACAGGAAGGAAAAATACTCCCGGTAAGTTAACAGGTGTAAAAGTGAGAGAGGCTTCTTCCACTTCAGTTTGTGGCTCCTGACCCCATGTTTCCTGACCATGGGGAGGTGATGCTGCCTTAAGGAATACACCACATCTGGAGAACAGTGTCCTCATTGGGACAGGGTGTCGTCTCTCAGCTGGGGCTATGCCTGAACCTTCAGGAAGCCAGGCCACTGCTTTAGCAAGCCAGCTCCCTCTGGAAGTTGTGGCATGAGATAAAGCCACTGAATTCCATGATTGCAAAATACAGTTTTAGAAAATATGTCTGCTGTTAAGACACATTTTTATGTCTTAACTGTTGCAAGAGCTTCCACAATGATGGATGAAATATTTGTAACTCTGTAAATAATCATGCCTCCTGAAACACCTCCGGTAAGAAAATAAATAAGTGCTTTCCTCTGTGAGGACAGGTGCTGCCTGCCCACTTTAGAGGAAGCATGGTCCAAATCAACCCACAGGTGACCTAACAGGACCCCCTGGCGAGTGGCACCACATAGACAGCTCAGTGGGCTGTTGGCTGGGGGATCCTTCAGCCATGACAGTAGCTGGACTTGCTTTGATGAAGAAGGGCTGTGCTTTTGAGCCTTCATCCAGGTCTCCATGGTAACTTTGTACCTGAGTACACTAGTAACCACTGGGGTGGCTGGGGCAGAGGTTGATTGTCATCTTTTTATTTATTTATTTATTTTGCATCTTCGAGGTGGCTCATCTTAGCCATTTTTTTATTTGGCATCTCCTCAGCTGCATACGCCCTATAGTGGGCACTTTCAATATAATCTCTTCGCTCATCAGACCTCCATTTAAGAAGTCCTTGTCATTAGTTTTCCAATTAGTTTTCCACCAGATTCATGGTCAGCTGGTCATTGTTCATAAATCAGCATAGACACATAGACGTAAGTACACAAATAATTATGGCTGACTGAAACTCCTCAGGAAAGAAAATAAGAAAGATCTTACCCCTTTGAGGACAAGGTGTTGCCCACTTCAGAAGAGATACGATCCAAAGCAATTAACTTGTATCTTCCCCTTGGCCCTCTGAAAGTCCACTGAAAAATAAACTCAAAAAATGCAGATTAATTGGAGAAAAGGCATGCAGATTTATTTAATGTATATACACAGGAATATTCAGGATGAAAGCCCAAAGATACAGGGGAAAATTATCTATTTTTATGCTTAGGTTCAACAAATTCTGGATAACCATGTAGAAATATGATTGCACAGAAGGGATAAGATGTAATGCTAGTAGCCTGGGTGGGGAAATCAAGCCAGGTGTGTTTGTGTAGGTTCTTCTTGGTCCCTCTGAGCAGTCCTCCTTCCTCTGGGTATGGGGCAGGACCTTCTCTGGAACGGGAGTCTAATGCCCACACTCAAGGTAAATGTGAAATTTCTTTATGGCTAATTTTTACAGAGAAAGGCAGAGTGAAAGTTAGAGTGATAATCTGTAGTTTTATGACTGGCTTTGAGGAAAAGGGATTCTGGTTTATATGTCCTGCCTTGGGGAAGAGGGATTCTCATTTCTATGGCTAGCCCCAGGGGAGAATGAGACTGAGAGATAGGAGGGCTGCAGGTCAGGAGAAAACTTTTGGTTTTGTAGCTGCTTCAGAAGCCTTCGTTTGGGGGTATTGTTTTCTGAGTCCCACCATAACTCAGGTCATTTTTCTTCCACGTAAAGTGCGCAATAGAATATATTGCATTAGATTCTGCCTTGTTGCAAGATTTCTTCTTACCACATCTAGTGCAGCCTCAGAAGACTTTTTGCTGCATATAGCAGAGCTCTACAGATGAACCAGACCAATGTCTTTTCTTCTTCTGTTGACTCGTCACAGGAAACACCGCATGTGTCCATAAGTGTAGGCTGAGGGAGAGCAATGAAACACAGGGACAGGAGCAGCAAAAATGTAGGCTCTTTGTGTAATTTACCTGCACCTTCTTGACTATTTTGGGTTTGTGTTTTACAGATTATTTTTCTCTTTTAATGTAATGTTTCTCTGTATGTCCACTTTTATGATTGAGTAGATAATAGTTCATTATAGGGACTTTGTATCACATAGTTGACTTGGTAACTGAATATCATGGCCTTACTAACCATAGCAAACATATGCTATGGTTTTCCTTAGCTTCCAGAGGCTCCACACTGCATCTATGTCTAGAATAAATGCTTTTTAATACAAATGGATCTGATGGGTCACAAAGACCCAGGCAGAAGGACAGTTTGTATCATAGCTCTCACTTGCCACAGAGCTCTTCGTTGTTCTGGGCTTTACTAAAATCTGATAGACTTATGAGATACTTGGTAAATGGGTCAGAATAGCATGCTAAAATATATTGGTCTTCATGGACCAAAAAGTCTATGAAGCATTGTGCTTTGGCTTCATAGTGGGTGATATAAATATAATGACAAACTGCTCTGGGCCACTATGGATCATTCCCCAGTGTGGCAGGATCTTAAACTTTTGCAGGGTTCAACTCCTGACCTCTGGCCTGTCTATATTTTACTATGTTATCTAGGAGGCTTATTATTCCATGATGACTAGTTCTAAGTGGTTTAATGTCATTATTCTACCAGTGTGATGTTATATTTGATATGAGGACAGAACAAGAGAGTTGTTATATTTCTTAAAAAAGACTGTAAAAGTATATTGTTGGTATTGCCATATAAACACAAACTACTACAGATTTTTTCTTACTGATTAAAATGGAAAATTAAAAAAAAAGCATTTGCCATGTTAATAGCTGTATATTTTATCTCCAGGATGATGTTTATTTGTGCTAGTAATTCTACCCGATCTAGAGGTATAGCTCTAATAATAAATTTTCAATAATCGACTATCAATTTTTATAACCTATCTGGCTTTTACACCAGAAAAACAGGCAATTTTTTTGAGAATATCAATCAAAGAAATTTCTACCTCTGTATCTTTCAAGTCTGTGATGGAGATCTAATTCTCTGAAGTTTTCCTAAGATTACAATGTTGAATATTCTTTGCTATTTTGGTGGAGGGGGAGATAAGTCAATTTTAAGGACTTCCACTTGTTTTTTTCAAAACCATTAGCTTTACTACATGGAAAGAAAAGAGAATCTCCTTTTTGCTATATACAAGCATACTTTGTTTCACTGCAATTCATTTTATTGTGTTTTGTAGATGTGTTTTTTACAAATTGAAGATACGTTGCAACTCTAGATCCAGCAAGTCTATCTGCACCATTTTTCCATTAGCATGTTCTCCCTTCATGTCCCTGTCACATTTTGGTAATACTTACTGTATTTTAAACTATTTTATTATTGTTATCATGTGTGATCATTGATCTTTGATGTTACTATTGTAATTATTTTGGGGCACCACAAACCATGCCTATATAAGACCATGAATTTAGTCTGTATATGTTTTTATCACCTTACTAACAGTTCCCCCAACTTTGTCCCTCTTGTTGGGCCTCCATATTCCCTGAGACACAACAATACTGAATTGGGCCAACTAATAAACCTACCTTGAGGAGCTCAACTGAAAAGAAGGGTCGTATAGCTCTCATTTTAAATCAAAAGCTGAATATTATTAAGCTTTGTGCAGAAGCATGTTGAAAGCTAAGGCAACCTAAAAGCTGGCCTCTGTACCAAAGAGCTAACCAAGTTGTAAATGTAAAGAAAAAGTTATTAAAGGAAGTTAAAAGTGCTACTTCAATGAATACATGAATGATAAAAAAGCAAACAACCTTTTTTCTGAGATGGGGAAATGTTGAGTGTTCTGGATAGAAGACTGAACCAGCCATAACATTCCCTTAAGCCAAAGCCTAATCCAGAGCAAGATCCTAAGTGTCTTCAACTCTATGAAAGCTGAAAGAGAAATCTACACAAGAAAAGTTAGAAGCTAGCAGTGCAGGTTCGTGAGGTTTAGGGAAAGCCGCCATCTCCATAGCATAAAAAATGCAAGGTAAAGCAGCAAGGGTTGATTTTCAAAGCTGCTGCAAGTTATCCAGAAGATGTAGCCAAGGTAATTGATGAAGATAGCTACACTACAACACAGATTTTCAATGCAGATGAAATAACCCTAGATTTTTTTAAAAAATTAGCCATGTAGGACTTTTATAGCTAGAAAGAAGACAAGGCCTGTCCAAAGTTTCAATGGATAGGCTGACTCTTTCATTAGGAATTAACACAGTTGGTGACTTTAAGTCAAAGCCAATGCTCATTTACCATTCTGAAAATCCTAGGGCCCTTAAGAATTACATTAAATTTACTCTGCATATGCTCTATAAATTGATAAACAAAGCCCATATGAAAACACATCTTTTTATAGCATGATTTACTGAATATTATAAGCTCACTGTTGAGACCTACTGCTCAGAAAAAGAGGTTCCTTTCAAAATATTACTACTCATTGACAATATGCATGATCACCAATGTGCCTGATGAAGAGGTACAAGGATGTTAATCTAGTTTTCATGTCTGCTGCCTACAGGTCAAGGAGTCATTTTGAGTTTCAAGTCTTATTATTTAAGAAATACACTATTCTTCTTAGCAAAGTATCTCAAGAATGGAAGAAAAAGTATCCAATGTACTCAGCCCTAATATGAAGCTAATTTATAGCTTTCATATGAAGGCTAAAACCCAATTATAGCACAGGAATACAGGGATAGGGGAAAGGGAG
>CAUYON010040285.1:0-23980 GCA_963573935.1 Arctocebus calabarensis | reverse complement strand
AGTGGGAGGACATCTGAACTCTGCTCGCTTGTTTGTATGGAGGTATGGCGTATACTGCGAGCTGTTCTCTTGGGGGAGGGGACTCCCGTCTGCTTGGTGATGTGCTCTGTACCTTTTATTTGTATCCTTGGGGTCGCAGGTTGCTCCAGCAGGGTTGATGTGCATTCCCTGACCTTGTCTCTTGACTCAGCTCTAAACCGTTGGCTTTCTTGCTAAGCTTCAGGCCCTTAACTTTCCTTCTGGATGGGAGCATCTGCAGAAAGTCAGCTATAGACCGCCATCTTGGCTCCTCCCCTGTTTTTTCATTCTTGAGATACTTCACTGATAATGGTCTCTAGTTCCATCCAAGTATTGTGAAAGACATTAATTCATTTTTTTTATGGCTTTTTATATATATACCACAGTTTGTTAATCTGCTCATGAACTGATGGGTGCTTAGGTTCACTCTACATCTTTACAACTGTGAATTGTACTGCCATAAACATTCAACGGCAGGTGTCTTTTTTTTTTTGCAGTTTTTGGCCAGGGCTGGGTTTGAACCCATCACCTCTGGCATATGAAGCCTGTGCCCTACCCCTTTGAGCCACAGGCACTGCCCAAGGGCAGGTGTCTTTTTGATTAAATAAATTATTTAGGGGGAGGTAGATTTTTAGTAGTGGGATTGCTGGATAAAATGGAAGGTCTAATTTTTGTTCTTTGAGCAATGTAGACATTATAAGGAACCTTATTTATTTATTTATATCACTATGGACTCTTGGATTCTTATTTTGGCCTATAGGTCATATCCTTACTCTCATATTTTTCTTATTGTTACTTGTTATCTTAGATCTCACCATTGGGATCCTCTCCAGGTTGGTTACTATGTTATTTTGATGTTTTTGATGTTGTTTGTAGTTGAGACAAGAAAATGCTAAAAGTATTGGTTAAGATGCTGAGAAAGAAGATACAAATCCAGAGCCTTCTGGATGTTTTTCCTTCTCTTTAAAAGCTTGGAAAGAAGCCAGCTCTACAGAAGAGTAGGTTATCCCAGAGGCTGATGTTGGAGGGACTGACCTTTCTAACAAGGCCATCTCATCTACCTTGATGTACCACTGTTTCATAGGTTTCTATACCTCTCCTAGTCTGTTTAATGTCTCTAGAAGTATGTGAGATGGCACAGGCATGAGGTCCTCCATCCAGTGTGCTCTCTGTGGCATGCCTTCTACTCATGACATGTGATTGCCTCATTGCAGGAGCGAGAGGATGGAGCTTATAACCTCTGCTGCTTCCTTACCTATGAATTTTTCCTAAAAACGATTTTGCACTTATATCATACAGCGTATCTCTGCCTGGTTTTTATAACGAATCACCTAATGCAACTCTGGCATTGAGAATATATTCATGTAATAATTTTAAAGAATATTAGAGGCTTGGCACCTATGGCTCAATGGGCTAAGGCGCCAGCCACGTACACCTGAGCTGGCGGGTTCGAATCCAGCCCAGACCTGCCAAACAACAATAACAGCTGCAACCAAAAAATGGTCGGGCGTTGTGGTGAGCACCTGTAGGCCTAGCTACTTGGGAGGCAGAGGCAGGAGACTCGCTTGAGCCCAGGAAATTGGAGGTTGCTGTGAGCTATGATGCCACAGCACTCTATCCAGGGTGACAGCTTGAGGCTCTGTCTCAAAAAAAAAAAAAAAAAAAGAATATTAGAATTTGCCCCATGTGAATTTAAATATTATAAGTTCCTTACTAGACTCATACACATTTAAGCTGTGTAAGTTTTAATGGCATCATACGTGACATTCTATACTGATTTATAGTATTCATGTGTTTTTATGGTGTAAAAATGAACTACTTCTCAATATAATATTGTGAAGGAGTGAAAAATGAATAAAAGTGACAGTAAGTTCAAGTAAAATGTACAATAAAAATTACCAAGTACAAATTAATTCAGGAGGTATTTACATCACATTACACTCATTCCTCACTTAATAACATGAATGTATTTGGAGAAATGCATGGTTAGTGATTTCGCCATTGTGGAAGCCTCTCACTTACACCCGCAGGGTAGTGCCTACTGCACAGCTGGGCTACATGGGACGGCTTATTGCTCCTGGGCTACAAACCTGTTCAGCAAGTTGCTACACTGAAATATTGTACATGACTGTGTCACAGTGGTAGGTATTTGTGTATCTAAATACATCAAAACATAGAAAAGGTACAGTACAGAGATGGTATAAAAGATTTAAAAAACCAGTATATCTGTACAGGACACTTACCAGGAAGGGAGCAGCCAGGCACAGCAGTGAGGGAGTGGTGAGGAAATGGAAAGGCCTGGGCATTACCGTCCACTACTGTAGACTCCATAAATACTGGATGCCTGAGCTACTCTCAATTTACAAAAACCATTTTTCTTTCTTCAATTAATCTTAGCCTACTATAACTTTTTCAAAAGCTTTGACTTTTTTGTAATAACTCTTAGCTTAAAATTCAAACATACAGCTATATAAAAATATTTTCTTTATATCTTTATTTTTAAGCTTTATTCTATTTAATTTTTTTATTTTTTATGAACTTTTGACACATTTTGTTAAGAAGTAAGACATATATATACACATTAGCCTTGGCCTATGCAAGGGCAGGCTCATCAATATCACTGTTCCACCTCCTCATCTTGTTCCACTGGAAGATCTTCAGGGGCAGTAACATGCCTGGAGCTGTCATCTTCTATGATAACAATGCCATCTTCTGGAATTCCCCCTGGAGGACCTGCCTGAGGCTGACTGATAGTTAACTTTTGTTTAATAAGTAGGAGTACATTCTAAAGTAATTATAAAAATAGAGGATAACAAAAATACATAAACCAGTAACAGTCATTTTAAAATCCTCATCAAGGATTATGTACTGTACATTCTTGTGCAGACTATATACTTTTACAGACTGGCAATGCAGTCTGGTATTGAGCAAAATATGTGGTGGATGACTGTGTTTCAAGTATGGGCTGCTCAGAAGCAGACAGTATGCATTTGCCACTTTTTTTTCAATGTTTTTATTATTAAATCATAGCTGTGTACATTAGTGCAATCAAGGGGTACAATGTGTTGGTTTCACATACAATCTGAACTATTTTCATCAAACTGATCAACATAGCCTTCATGGTATTTTCCTAGCATTTGCCACTTTTCATGACTAAATATTTTATTCAATTTAATTCCTTTTCATTTTTCATTTTTAAGATAATAGGAATTTTTAAACAAGAGATTTTTCAAATAGTGAGAATGAATGTATTTTTTAAGGTCTCCCCTTCATGTGTCAAATAACTTATAGACCCTAATGAAATGTTGTATTATTGTAGGGGCATTCTGTTACGGAGAAGCTTGAGATGCGGCATTGAAAAGGGGCCAAAGATTTTGTAAGGTACAAGGAAGCAAAGCAATATGTTAAAAGGGAGAAGAGGAAAAGAAGAAAAAACATTTCCAGGAGGAAAATTTAACACCTGTTCAGAGCCAAAATCATATTTGGTTCTGAATTTAGGGCTGAAAAGTAGAGAATGCATTCTCAATATTAGATTAAATTACATGATATTTGTGTTGGTGTGGTCTGGTAGGCGAGGAGGAGTTGCTCTGGAATCAGGTAGGACTGGGTTTAGTCCAAGTGCCACCACTCATGAGTTGTGTGACCTTAGAAAAGTTCCTAAACCTTCCTGAGTCTTATGTAACATGGCAGGGTTTGTGATACCAAATTGCATAATACTAATAAAGAGCTTAGCACAGTGAGTAGACCATAAAAATCCCTCTGCTAAGTGTGAGCTATTGCCATTATCTGAGACCAAACAATTGGGCAGTCACTTAATTATACATTTAATATCAGTCTAAGACTATTAGAATAAAAGTGATGCCAATGAAAATGATCAATAGTTTTGTGGTTTTACAGAAACATGGAGCAGGCTCCATTTACATACATAAATAAATCTGAGATTTTAAAAGCTCCCTGCCTGGGGCATTCTCAAGGATCCTGCTTCTCATATATCATAATTAACTCTGTTGTAACCACTGAGCTGAAGCTGTGGATTCATTAGTGCCTGAAAAGCTGACATTTAAAAACCGTGTGTGGAGACGGTCTGAGGGTGGAAGAAGGTTACATTGAGGAGGAGCAGAACTGCTGAGGAAAAGACGTTACCTTTTTTCACACAGAATTTGACTGTGCTTGAAGTTCAAATGAATGGGGGTTGATTGAAGATGTCTGGTGGTATTGCTTAGCTGTTCCTTAAAAAGGCTTTTGAAGACTGACTGTAAGCTGTAACATTTGAGCCTGTGGAGCCAGGTGCTTTTGGGGGCTTTCTGTGGGTAATGTCCTTCTAGAGCCTGGGTCATAACTCATCAAATATTGTTCTAGTGGCCTGGAAGAGGCAATATATCTCAGAGTATACACAAAGGATATACTGTAATGCCAGAGGATCCAGTTCAGTAGCCAAAAACATATTTAGAGTTTTAAATGAAAATCCCAACAGGAAATCCATGATTTAGATACATTTCTAGAGGGTCTGCCTCAAGTCAGCTACCCTCAGCTCCCAAGCTGTTGATGCTATGTATGTTTAGAACAGAACAAAGTTCTTGTGGGAACAGAATTATTACTAATTTTACTTTTTAGTGTCCCCATTAGCATCTTTATCGGAGTGATAGCAGCGGAATCCTGGCAGTCTGAATAGTTTTGTGTTGTTGCAGATGACGATGCCACGCCTGTTTTAGTGGATATTTGCATTTTTCCGTGAGTTGCCTTAAGTCATTAGTTTAGTGGGATATTGCCCTGGCTAGTATTTAACTGCTCTTAGGATTTCTGGAAATAGTTGAAGCATGAGACAGGTGTGGCTGCTTTGCCACCGTCTTATTCTCCCCACACATGATCAGAGCAGCAGTTCAATTAAGAGATAAGCCTTCCTGACAAACTACCACCTGCTCGGGGAATGGGGCACTGTTGAGTGGAAAATAAGACCAGCCCTTGTGGTGTTTTATTTGAATTCACCTGCCTGCTATTAGATACTCTCCACTTTCCACCATAGGAAGAAAGTAGGAAGGAGAAGAGGGCAAGAGCTGAGAGAAGATGCTGAGAACATACAGAGCAAGCGACAGCCCCTAACCTTGAACTCAAGCACTCCTTTCCTGGACTCAAGCAGGAGGCTTTTCAGGGGATCACACCTTCCCTTTCATTCCACTGTCTATCTCTCTTCTGAAGGTTTCTGATGGTGGTGAAAAGAAGCAAAATAAAAAATTAATAGGACAAAAACTCAATTTTTCTCATTAAGGAAAAAGACTAATGAGAAAATACTAACTTTTAACTTCAGATTCTTTCTCTTGTAAATACCTGATTGTGAGGCCCACTGTTACTATCTTAGTGAGGAGACAAGTGACGATGCCAAATTCCTGACTTTCAACTTTGAATATGCTTGTTGATGCTTATGGCAGAGTCAAGGACTTAAATTGGAAAAGTTAATGGTTTTAAAAGAGAAAAGTTATTTTGAGTTCCAAAAGGTTAAAAGACTAAGGGATTGATGACACAATTTTTATATAATAGATATCAGACAGCATGAGCTGACAGCTGATTCGTCCCCCCAAAAGGCTGGAGGTAAATACTGATCTGTTTCTAGGAGAAAAAGTGCTCCAGCCCCACCCCCCACTATGAACTAGCAGCAGTAATAATACCCAACCCACATCATACTCGCTATGTGCCTAGCAGCATTCTCGTGCTTTAGGTATTTTAATCCACTTACTCTTTCCCACAACCATATGAGACAGATCCCATTTTGCAGATGAGAAAACTGAGGCACAGAATAGTCAAGCCCTTGGCCCAAAGTCCTCCCACAGCTAGTAACTGGAGAGCCAGACTAGTAACTGGAGCAGAGCCAGTCTTTGCACTCAGTTTGACACTGGATTCCTTACTTAGCAGTGACCAAGCCCTGGATGAAAATGCAAGAAAGCTAAGATTGGTTGGTTCCAAAAGCAGGAAAGACCTACGCCTTGTTTTGTGGGTGAAGCTTGTGGGTACAGTAAACCTCATGGGCACAATGAAGCAGTTAGCAAAGCAGAGAGATCAATGAAGCAAGGTTAGGTGAGAAGGGCTCTGGCTATTTTGAGTGTTCTACACCTCAGACAAGAGCCCAAAGGAATTTTCAGTGCCACTGGATGGTTGTGGATGTGACTGAGAGAGGCTAAGACGAGGGCTCACTATCAGCAGGAGCAGCATGGAAAAGTCAGATGCAGGAAATGCTGTGGAGATAGAGGCCCGTGACCAAAGACCAGCAGGTGGAGGTGCCCCCATCAGATGCCACTGCAGAAGCTGCCTCATTCCTGTGGTACCCGCAAACCCACAGAACTTTGCTGCTGTTCCTAGAGAATGAAAGGGACTGCATGAAACCTTGAATTTACTTAATTTTATCCCTAAAATGACCAAAGAACCACTAATTCAAAGTAAATTAGGCAGATTAGCTTTCCTGCTACAGAGAAGACAGAGCACTTGAGCTAGACATTAAATTCAATTATAGAAAAAGTAAAGGTTATATTTTTGCACTCCTGCTTCTGAAAACTCTCTTCAACACATAATTCTACTGAAGTTGTATAAATTCAGCACAAGAAGCCACCACATGAACTTTCTGTCAGGTTTTCAAGTAGAAAAGGGCTTGGTTGTTGGCCTCTCACTCCCCCGCTACATGTTTCTGCCACAGACACCACTCCTTGAAAAGCAACTTCTGCTTTGTTGCACCTCCTTCTCCATGGGTGGAACATGGTTCAGGGAAATGAAGGACATTTTGGTGCCTGCGTTATGTTGGCTATGGATCTCAACGTTTTCCAGATTAGGAACTCTGTGGTCATACTGGGACAGGACAAGTACTTCATCCCCTGACTGTGGATGAGGCTAATGTGTTGGTTTACAGACCTTGCATTCCCCAGAGTGCCTTGCAGATCTGTGAGTTGTTCCCAAGTGTTACATTTGGATCCCTAAATAAGGTGGAAAATCAAAATGAATAAACACACACGTGCAAAGAGGTACTTGCTTAGTTACACACTGCAGGAACCATGCATGCTCCATTTCTTTTTTCTTGTTTCTTTCATAAAGTTAAAAAAAATTTTTTTTTGCCATAGAAATTTTCTGATGCAAAAAGGACCCCTATTTTTCTGAAAAGAGAGGAAAAATATCTCAGTAAGAATTTATTGGCCTTGGGAGCCGTGCCTGTGGCTCAAGGAGTAGGGTGCTGGCCCCATATGCAGGAGGTGATAGGTTCAAACCTGCCCCTGGCAAAACAAAAAAAAAAAAAGCAAAACAACAACAAAAAAAGAATTTATTGGCCTTGGAAAGAAGTTTAAATGGCCAAAGTGGGCCTGGGATGGACTCCTGAGTAAAAAACAAGTAGATTCTTGCCGTTGCTGCAGTGATTTAATAGTTTTGGGGAATTATCAATGCAAAGAGCTCTATTTGAGACTTACCACATAATTATTTCTTAGTTCTGTACCTAGGAAATAAGTATGTTTGGAGTTTTTTCCGTCAAAACATTCTTTGTTGAACTTACGTGCATGCTTCTTTGCTAAATCAACCTGCTGGCTGGGAGCCAGGGGAAGCTGTAAGTTGTTCTATGACTCTATGGTACAATTTCTTCCTCATTGCTAAAATGGAAATGATATCTGCTACAGACACATATCACAGAGATGATAGGGTAATTGGTGAGGTATTACCTGCAAAGTACTTTAAGTAGCTTAGGAGAAAAGAATAGTAAAGTTATTTGTAGGCCAGCATTACTTTCACACTGCCAAGGGGAGCTCTCACCACATAACTGGTCCTCTCAAGGATACCTACTTAGGGCGGGAAGTAGTGATTCACAGGTCTCTGAATGCACCTCACATTTTCCCACACCTTGTCCTGACACATGGAGCTGCAAGATGCAAGCAATCCTGGTCCTTGGCCTGTGACATAATCCCAGCATTTTAGTTCTCTTGTCTGTCAACTCAGAAAATGCCATTCATAGCATTGTCATCTGGAGTAAGGCACTGCAGCACTTGGAAAGTCCTTAGCAAATAAAAAAAATGCTACATATAAATGAAGACTAATACTCAAGCACACGCATTTTGAGTGCAGAGATAGGGGTATTTGTCTGTTCAACCCTTTATTTGCAGGAAATGAGTATGCTGCCTGAACTAAAGCTGTCTACAGCTTTTAAGATGACAGCTGTGAGATACTTAAAAACATATGCTGCTCCACATTTTCTCGGCATGACACTGCCAGATTGAAGATCTAAAATGAATTTCAAAGAATTTCCGTGGTATTACATATTTTGAAAGCTTTTTTCATAAAGGAAACAATTATTAACAATCTATTATATTAGGCCACTTCTATGATATGCCTGCCATAGAAAATCCTATCAAAAGGAGTGTGTGCAGTAGGCTACAGGGTTTCCTTGGACAAGAACTCTTTTAGTCTATGGCAGGGACTGTTGTAGTCCAAGATCAGCAACAAGCCTCCCAAAGCAGCACCAATCTGAACATTGTTAGTTGGCAGATCATGGCTCATTTTCATTCTCTTAATGGTGTTATAAACATGATACTTTCCCCATGTTTTTAAAGTGTGCTTGCAGTGTCTGCACTCTGGATTGCTGGTCAGTGCCAGAATGTTATAGATGCCTAGTAAATCCCGAAAAACAGGTCACCACCGATGATGAGCAGACACAAATAGGTGTCTTGTCTCTTGTATTTTCCAAATTCCCCTCGTGTAGAGCTCAATGCAATTATGAAGATACTTTCCTCCCCAATTATGAATTAGGAGTGTGTCTGACACATCAGGGTTCTGGGAGAGTGATTATTATTATTTTCTGTTATGTGGTAGATGGAGATTCTCTGACAGCAGATTCTGGGGAGCCAAAGGTCTTCGTGGAAGACCTAGACCATTCCTGTGAGTTTGTCCTTGTTTCAGAGCTACATGACCCTAGGAGCATGGTCCCTGATCAGTCAGCATGGCATCATTGCACCAGCAGGAAATGGATGTGAAGAGGCAGAGGGGCAGGTGACACCGGGTGCCAAAGCTGACATTAGGGTGTGAAGAGAGGGGGAAGACTCAGGAGAGTGGGTGCTGAGCGTGAGGGGGCCTTGAGTATACGGTAAGGGTGGTCCAATAAGAGAAAAATGCACCAAATACATAAGACACGTGGCCAGTGTTGGAGACAGAGAGACAGAAAAGGAATGGAGGTATGGACAAAATTAAAAAGTATAAAGAGACATTCCTGGGACCAAGACAAACAATGTTACATCAGCTATATAGAGTCTGATTAGCTCCATCTTGTGCTCCTCTGGTTCAGCAAAGAAGGAGGGAAAAAGCAGCCTTGATGATGCTGGATTCTGGCTCCCGCAAGCTTTGTCTATGCAACTAAGAGTGTTCCCCAGGAACTGACTCCATCATTCTAGACTATAACAGTGCATTTGAGGAGGACCCACCCTCGCTCGGACTGGGTCGCATGTGCCACCCACCAGAACATCAGGACTTGGCCTGCTGGATGCTGCTCTGTAACCAAACCAAAGGGATGAAGTGTAGGATTTGGACTGACTATTCACAGTAACATTTCTATTACTGTGAGGTTTTAAGCAATGCCCTCTTTGAGGCTGCCTCACTCAGATTTGGGAGTAGAGGTGTAAACATTAATTAAAATAAATAAACCAGATACAGCAACTTGGTTAAAAGGATTTCAGATGGGAGGCAAAGGCTATTAAATAACATTGTATATTAAAATAACACATGGGCATAAAAATAAGGCTTGCCTTAGAGTAGAAACATGGAATTCCATCCTGCCTTTTCATTTGAGGGTCTGAATCCTTTTTCTTAATTTTGGGGTTCTCCCAAGATTCTTGGCAGGCAATTTTATTCATTCTTTAGCTTCTTTTCCTTGTACCTCTTCCTGTCATTCTCCCTAGGATAGTTGTGTCACAAGCAGAGGTGGGTGAGAATCTGGGAGTAAGAATAAGATCAGAGCTATTTGCTTCCTAAATTGGCTTGTTTTTAAAATTTCTTTCCATTTTTTATTTTTTTTAAGCAAACAGTAAAATCTACTCAGGTGACTTGGACAATATTATCTTCTCTTATGTGATGGTCTCTTTTAAATTTTGTTCCATTAAAAGTTGACACTTTAATACTAAGTGATATTTCCTCCTACTCCTTGCTATACAACTGAAGAAAGGTAACCTTTTGCAAGTACAGGTAGTCCCCGAGTTACAAACATCTGAGTTACATATGACTCACACTTATGGACAGAGGCTATTACAAGTACTCAGCGAATGTACTGGTTTCAACTTATAGATTCAACTTAAGAACAAACCTACAGTATTTATCTCCTTTGTAGCCTAGGGACTGCCTCTAGTGTGACATGCCCAATTTTATGAAAGGATGTTGTGTGTCCGAAAGCCACAAATTTTAGGTATATATCCATGTTTTTCTAAATCTGTGAAAAGCTAAAAATGGCAACATTTATGTTTGAAAAGCCTAAGAAATCAAACATTTAAACACAGAAACAGTGATTCATAACAATTTCCATCCTGGGAAGATGGAAATTGATGCTTCAATCTTGAGAAGACCACCAGAGCAGCTAAGTTCATGGTTAAGTCTATTGCCAATGCTGCCTTTCTTCAGAGAAAGAATGAAGGCATCACAGGCAGCCTTAAATTTGTTACAAAGGCCTCTTTGGGTGCAAGACTTGGGTAAGATGAGTTCATTTTTGTGCCTAATTTCTATCATCTTTGTCTCATTAAACAGGAGTGGTACACTTTATCAACTTGTTACCCTGTTTGAATCTCCAAGAGAGAGCCAAAAAAAAAAAAAAAACAAAACTCTAGTTGAATTGACTTTCATATCATGTATGAGGATGGGTTTTTGCAGAGCACAAAAGTGAATGCCCAGTGGGAGCTGAAGGCTCCCTTCCTCCGTCTGCAAAGGAGCTGAAATGTGGGTCAGCTCGGCAAGACAGGGATATAGATTAGTGAGAGGAGCAATGCAAGCAATGTAACCAAGATGGCCCCGGCTGCATTTGTCATTAGGGAATATGCCGTGGTAGCTTGAGACCCTTCTGTCTGACTCTTGCAGCCTCTCAAGGCCATTGTGCTGTTCCTGGGTGATGTCCTTTGAGCTCCTTTAAGCACATCTGCATGCTAGAGGCAGGGGGGCTCACTGCACCCTCTGTTTGGACCTTCCCTATTCTCCCATATGGCAGTGCCACTTGGTAATCCTTTGTTGCTGCCACACTTAGTGCAATAATTTCAGCACTACATCCACATGTTTTTGAAGCTTCCAGAGTGTAGGTGTTCCCACCCCTTTTTAAGGGGCTGGGAGAATGGCCCCCTGCTCTGCATTTAGTCTCCTAGGCCATGAAAAAGCTTAGGCTGGCACTGCAAAAATCTCTCTTGATTTCCTCAGCCAGTTTCTGGCCTTTTTTCCTCTCAGAGCATGGAGGGAGGATTTGGGGGCAGAGATGGAGCTGACACCTTGCCCTTTCTTCTTTTCTCTTCTTAATCCCTCTGCCCTTTCACTCCTCTTCCCAGCTCAGTCCCTCCCAAGTAGAAGAGACCATGTTAATGCATAATGTCCATGAGTGGAAGGACACAACGGGGGTGGGGAGACCAATTAATGAGAAGTGGCAGGAGAGGTTTGGGTGTATTCAGTATTTAAAGCTCCACTCAGCCAGGTGAAAATATTGTCAAAATTAATTGGCACATAGTTGGAGGAAATTGCTGGATTCCATCTTTCTCCTCTCTGTCTCTCTCTCTCCCACTCTCCCCCCCATTTCTTTATTATATCACTGGTGACCTCTATGCCAAGATGACCCTGCAGACTCTCCTTGCTTGGGTTTCCTTTTATTTCTGCAGTTGAGAGAAACCAGGGAAAGGTCTGGCTGGCTGAGTGAGACATCTCCTCACCAAAACTAAAAAATTCTGAATTTCTTCTTTTCGGGCCTAGCCCATGAGTGAGAGGAGAGCTCTGAGGCCCTCACACAGTCCAGGGCAGCCCATAGGCAGCCTTGAGGTCTACGGCTTTAGGGAAAATAGTGGACATTTGCCTGTGGGTCTCTGGTAGCACTTTACCCAGAGACTGGTGGCTGCAACAATGTTTTGCCTTGATGAGATCCGGCAAATATATAAATAATATTTCAGAAAGTAAATGCCTAAATAAATAAACTTCCCTGGCATCTAAGTAATGCTCATTTATAGCAAGTCAATAGGCTAATTGTTCTTAGTTATTTATAGAAAAAAAGTCTCCCAAGGACAGATAGTTACTTGACAACATTTTGTTGGATTATTACATTTACTTAATGATAACAAAACAAAATCTTATTTAAAAATACTTTAGTGTTTTAATTGCCCTTGCCTCAATAAGAGAAAAATTGCATGGCCAGAATTAATGGTTGTACCTTGACTTCTGTGGATATGTATAGCTGGCGTAGTAGCACTTGCCAACACACAACCTTGTTTAATCTTCACAATAGCACTGTCTGATGAGGGGGAATAGGACCACTAAGGCTTTCTTTGCCCAGCATTATACAACCAGTAGGGAACATAGCAGGGTCATCAGCCTTTACATCTTCTTTCATGGTTCTTTAGTGCATCTTAAACTTCGAGTGAACTTGAACAAGGTGAAGGTAAAGTCCTTGGCATTTCCAAGACTCCTTAAGCCACAACACACACAAACTGTAGCTGTTTTTGCCTCTTCAGCCTCTTCATAGATCTTTGCATTTCTTTGAGAAACTCCCTGACGTTGGCCTGTTTGTCTGTCTGTCTCTACATATACACACACATATAATCTTTATAAATATGTATACGCACACACATATTATATATAATTATATGTATTTTTTCCTGTGAAAAGTTTGAGTGTTTCTTAGGACTTTGTTTTTGAGTTAGTTGGCTATGAATACTCATTTTATTTGAAGGTTGGCTATGACATCTTAGCAAGTACAGTGAATACTTAGGAATGCTTGCAAGTGAGGAAAATCTATACTATAAGTTGTTTTCATATATAATAAAGGTATTAGATATATTAGATTCAATCACTAACAGAGCCTATATAATCAATCCTACTTTGGCAAATATTAAGAATTTGCAGTTCGCTTTGCATACTTTTCCATACCTTTTAAAGATCACATATTTTCACTGGTCTTCAAAAAATATATTTTCAGTTTTCTGAAGGTCAGGGAAGAATAAATGGTTTTTATGAAGATTAAATGCATTTCAATTAAGAAACTTAAAGCTCTCAAGTGAATAGTACCCAGCATATGATATACAATAATAATTATCTACATTATTATTATTCCTATCAGACAAAAGAGCTTTTATTGTATAGAATAAATGTGTAGGGAGCGAGTAATTAAGCAATTTAAGTCTTAATATAATTCATAACTGTTAGTTTATGCTACTTTGGAATGTAGCTTTTAAGAAATGATATTGTTTAAGACATTATACAGTGTAATTGTAGTCAACTATAGCAAAGATATTAATGGGAATGTTTTAGCAAGAGGCAAAATCAGTTCTTTCCAGTAGAGTATAGTATCATAGAGTAGAATACAGTATCGTAGCATAAGATAGTTAAGAGCATTGATGTCTTGTGCAAATCTTGGCTCTCTGTTTACTATTGTATGATCTTGGGTTAGTTATTGGAGCACTCAAAGCATCCATTCCTTCATACATAAAATGGAAGTATTACCGATGTGTACATCTGAAGGTCAGGGAAGGATAAGATGCCTGGCACAGAGCAATGGTCAAAAATGTTGGCTGTTAGAATCATGATTGAGAACTTAAGGCAGAGCCCAGAGACTGGTCTCATCTTTAGGGCAAACAACCTTGATATTCATTTAACCTCTTTCTGTCTCCCATATTCTTCTTCTTCTTCTTTTTTTTTTTTTTTGAGACAGAGCCTCAAGCTGTCACTCTGGATAGAGTGCCATTGCATCACAGCTCACAGCAACCTCCAATTCCTGGGCTCAAGCGAGTCTCCTGCCTCCGCCTCCCAAGTAGCTGGGACTATAGGCGCCCGCCACAACGCCCAGCCAATTTTTGGTTGCAGCCGTCATTGTTGTTCGGCGGGCCGGGCTGGATTCGAACCCGCCAGCTCAGGTGTACGTGGCTGGCGCCTTAGCCCGTTGAGCCACAGGCGCCAAGCCGAATGTTTTGAATTCCTTGTTTATAATTGATAAAAAAAAAACACACAACTTTTTTGAGATTCCATTACCTTCCTAGGGAGGAACCTCCATTTGAGGATCACTTTATATTCTACATAATTCTTTCAGCCAAGAAAAGTTGTCAAACATTGATTTGCTTTCTGTAGTTTGTATTACAAAAACTGCACATAAGTATTTATATTTTAGCATGTGTACATACAAAGTTTCCATAATAATAAAAAGGAATATTGAATAAATTCTAAAATTTTTACAGCTACATTTTATCTTTCCTCAAACCAATTTATCTGTCTGAAACATAGCCTATATTCAGTAGGACATAAAGTACAAAGGATACTGTTCAATTCAGTTGGCCATAGGTTGGGGAAAAGCTCAAGTTTTCCAAGGCAATTTGTTGTTGTTTATGCTAAAAATAATATATATTATGTGTGTGTGTCTGTGTGTGTTACATATACATGCATTCATATTTAAATGTATAACTACTATTGTTATAAGTCACTTGGTTGAATCCTTTTGTCAAAAGTAATCTATTTTCCTTTTAAGAGAAATATTGATCCTTAATTTGAATTCTATTAAGTATTTTTCTTTTATCCTTGTGTAATAGCGTTCTATTTCAACTCCAACTTCTTTTATTTAAACATGAAATTTGTGAGTTAAACATGGCAAATGATATGCAAAGCAAAGTTTCTTTAATTCATTACTCCGCAGTTGTATTCATTTCCATAATAGGCGTCATGGTGAGAAATTAACTTTAAGCCAATTAATGTAGAAATGATCCTTCTTTCTAAGACACAACACTGTTCCTAACCTGTTCTATTTCTTTAGGCAAAGAAATTTTATGAGAAATGAAAATTTGAGAATGGGGATAAAACAAATAGGTAGGTAGTTAAATTGGGCAAAAATTTGTATTTCACCCTTGGAAGGAGAGATAGGACAAGTAAAAGAAAGTATTCTAGAAAGAAGACAAGGGAGTTATGGCTTCATGCAGGTGAGTACGAAATAAAGGAATGTTACCACAAGAGGCCCAAACAGCATAATTATATGTGTTCACATAGGACATTGAGATTTTTAACTCAAGTAAATAGTTCTAAAAAGCTATCATAGAGTAGAAGTGGTAATTGAATGCAAGGAGCCCTTTCTGCCTAAAAAATCACTTTCACACTTATATTCAATATAAAAATACCACACAGCTCAACCTAGGATATGTTCTTAAGCCTTCCCTTAATATGTCCCAGGCCACAGAAAGATTAACTGCTTGTGAAGTCATCTGTAGATTTTATATTTATTCGCTTTCTGCAATAAATAGTTTTCTGACAAATGGGTAGCAAAAGATTTTAATTTTAGCAAAAGATATTTTTATAGGCAAAATATTTTTAAAAATTTTGGAGAATCTTTCCATTTAAAAGAACTCAAATAATGATCCTTTAATTTGATAATTCTGTAAGTTCAACTATACTATGTTTTAAAAACAGGCCAAACACAAAGCGAAGATACAAGAGCTCTGAGAAGAAATGGTGGGACATTAGAATTTTTTTTTTTTAAATGGTCATAAATGGGGGAAGGGAGGGAAGATTCTATTTATAGGCACACACACACATCCATATGATTATACACATACACACATACAGACAAACTGGTTGGCAAGTGGAAAGTATCTGTGGAGGACACATGATAATTTTATAACATTAGTTGCTTCTGGGAGAAGAACAAGATGGATGGGGATAGGAATACAGAAGGTTTTCACTGTATATTCTTTTTGTATTACTTGAATTTTGAACTATGTGTATATGTTAACTATTCCCTTCCCTTAAAAGAGGGTGATAAAGCCTATCTTCTTGGCTTTGTAGCTTTTTGGCTAGGTACTGTTTGATTTTGTGGAAAACTGATCACTCCTTCATCTACTTATAACTGTATACGGGATGTCTATCATGTGCTTGTCCCTGTTCTAAGCACTAAATTGATCACAGAAGACCTTTCTGGTGGAGGTAAGTTGGACTGGCCTGTTCTAGCATAGAAACAAAAGGAGAATCCTCAAGAGGGAGTTGGGTGGAAGGACAAACCAGTTTTGAGTGAATGATAACTCTGTGTGCGCATACGTGCATACTCAGGGCCCTATGGGGGTACATAAGCAAACCCCTTATCTCTGGTCCACTTTGACATTAATCCATGTTCCTGGGGGATGGCAGGATTGGCATTTCTTCAGGGCATCAGAGAGCTGTGGATCTATAAAACCATTTCTGGACTCCATTATTTACACCCTCAGGGTTTGCCACTCTGTTCAAATACCAGAGATAACCCTGGAAAGGAGCAAGTTAGGGCTTCCATCACAGAGACAAGCCAAAGACATTCCTCCCCAATAATCAGAGAGTATGTTTGAAAAGGATGAGAAGAAATTAGTTTTGGCCTCTTGCTCAGAATCACCTCTATGGATCGACTTTGCCCCATGGGCCCCATGACTTGGACAATTTTGGAGAGATTTAATGAAACCGGGGGGGGGGGCTATGAAAATAACTGGCAAAATAGTAGAGATAGTGATTCACTTGCCCTCCCAATTTTTCTTCTTTAGAGTAGGTCATAAAGCAAGTTATTTGATTATAAATATTTTTCCATTTATCACATATCAGGGACTGCTCTAAGTGCTTTCATATATTAATTCACTTTATTCTCTTAATATCCTTATTGCTGTTTTCATGCCACTGGTAAGGAAACAGAGTTCCAGAGGTTAGATAACATGCCCTCATTCACAAAGCCAGTGGGCACAGGGCTGACCCCTCAGGTCTAGGCGGGTTCGTTCAAGAGCCCATGTTCTTATTGATTTTATCAATGAAGGAATACACTTAAACTTCCTTTATATTTCCTATCTCAAAAGATTTCCATTCAATTTGATGCAAACACCCTTGAACAAATAATAACAATAGGAAGTGTCTGCATTTATATTATATGACAGAAGGGAGACAGAAAAGGAAGTTTATTAGCTTATATGTTCAATCAGAATATTTGATCTGGCTTAATTCAATTTTCTAGATGAATTTAAAAAAATAAATTAATACAAGGTAATGTTTTCCTATTAGATAAACATGTTGGCAGAGGACCATTTTTCACTTTTTTGGATATGAACATGTAAATAAATGACCCATTGTACTCATCACACAGACAGATGCCAGGGAACAAAGGGTGGTGAGCTCAAGGTCCCTATTCGATAGCCTCACATTTATCTGTTCCATGGGACAAATTTTATCTTATTGCACTATTACATTCTATGCAGGCAATATTAGCAAGTACAACGGCCTGTAAAGAAAAATTAACTTTTCAATAAAGATATCAGGAATGAAGTAAAAAGTAAGGCATTAATGCTCTTGCTGCTGGGATTCCTAAAATGTACTACAAAACTATGGTGGTAAAATTTCTTCAAAAAACAGGGTGCTTGGGGACAGGGCTTTTGTGGAAAAATAAAATGTGAAAAGATACCCTTTTGTCCTTGCTAGCTGTTTCCCAATTAATTGAAGATTATGTGGTTCCTCTAAATGCCTGCACAGGATCTCACAGTGACTCTGTCAGTTCTCACATAACGGCCCAGAATGGAGAAAATGCCTAATTTATAAAATCTTTCACTAGAATGTCAAATGGCCTGAGTGGTATTTAGGGCTGAATTTCCATTTCCTGCACAGGTATAATGGCCCCTGACTGAAGGTCTAGGGCTACTGTTTTTTCCTCAGACTCTGCTCTATACTCAGGAACACAAGTTTGCACCCAAGTATCGGAGTGCGATGAGACTTGACATGAGATCCAGGTGAGGTCAGCAGCTTGAGAGTGTCTGAGCAAGTGTGTGTCCACACACACCCCACCCACGCACATCCACACATTCACACACCCCACATGCACACAGCTCTCCAGAGATGTCATGTTTAAAGACAATTATTGTGGGAAAGCCCCTTGAAAACTTTAGTTCTGTTTTGAAGTCTTGTTGAAAAAAAAGTATAATCACTATAAAACAAAGTAGAAAAGTACTCATACATTAAATGTTTCGGAGAGAAATGGAGTGGAAAGGGAGGGGAGTGGGGAGGTTTGATAGAGGGAGGGTAGACGGCGGGACCACACCTATGGAGCATATTGCAAGGGTACAGTCAACTCTATCAAGTGTGGAACATAAATGTCTCAACACAATAACCAAGTAAATGAGGTGAAAGCTATATTAATTACTTTGATGTAAGCATGTCAAATTGTATAAAAAAAAAACACATTGTACGCCACATATGTCTAAATGTATTTATGATCTAAGTGTATGTGGCTTAATAAAAAAAAAGAAAAACAAAACCAGAATGTTTAATTGAAACAGATCATCTCTAATTATAGGTAAGTAATTATGTCACTTATAATTATGTCAACCTATGTCACTCCTGTTCAGAACCCTACAACTACAGTTGACCCTTGAACAATGCAGGGTTTGGGGCACTGATCCCCAAATGTGGTAAAAAAATTAGCATATGATATTTGAGTCCCTAAAAACTTAACTACCAATAGCCTACTGTTGACCAGAAGCTTTAGCAATAACATGAATAATTAATACATATTTTGTATGTTATATGCATTATATATTATGTGTATTACATTATAGTAAGCTAGAGAAAATAAAATGCTATTAAGAAAATAATAGTGAAGAGAACATATGTTTACTATTCATTAAGTTGAAGTAGAGCATCATAAAGATCTTCATCTGTGTATTCATATCAACGAGACTGAGGAGGAGGAGGAAGAGAAGATGTCTCAGGGTGACAGAGGCAGAAGAGAAGGAAGACATGGAAAAGGAGGCAGGAACCCAGGGACACTGGGTATAACTTCACAGAAACACATTATTAATATCAGTCTGAATTTTTGCCTTTTCATTTCTCTAAAAATTTTCTATAAATTACCAATCCTCCCATTGTTTGCTTTAGTTCTAGTGCTTGCATCACAGAAGGTCCATGTCATAATAGAAGTCAAAAGCAGTCTTGAATAATCAGAACCCCTCTGCCAATGTCTAAAGGCAGTTGGTCTTCTGGCACTGCTTCTTCTAAGTCTTCTTCCTCATTATCTGGCACTGGTTCAGAAGCTCTCATCCCCATCAAGAGTCATCTTCTGTTAATGCCTCTGGTGTGGTGTCTATGAGCTGTTGAATTTCTCCAGGATCCAAATCTGGGAACTCTTCACCCTCCCTCCTCACCTTTTTTTGCTATCGCTACAATCTTTCATGATTTCCTTGATTGGCTCTGTTGTAAATTCTGCAAGGTCATGCACAATGTCTGAGCATAGTTTTTTTCCATCAGGAATTTATTGTTTGGGGCTTGGTGGCTTTCTATAGCAAGGACAGCACTTAAATTGTGCAGTCCTTCCAGACTTTCATGATGTTCTATCTTCCATAGTGTTGATAATCCTTTCTCTAGAGAACCATGTGTAATAAGCCTTATGACCTCTGATCTGGAGGCTGAATTACAGAAATTATATTTGGGGACAAGTAGACCACTTCTATGCCTTTGGTATTGAACCCACCGGGTTCTGGGTGGCTGGGGGCATTGTCCAACACCAGAAGAACTTTAAAAAGCAGTCTCTTACTGGTAAGGTAATGCCTTACTTCAAAATTTGAAAGCTTTGATAGAACCAATCCAGAAAAAAGCATTCTCCTTATCTAAGCTTTCTTGTATTGGCAAAAGACTGGCAGCTGGTAGTTATTCTTTCCCTTTAAGCTGGAAGTTACCAGCTTTATAGATGAGGGCAGTCCTGATCTTAAACTGCATTGCATTTGTACAAAACCATAGACTTAGCCTGTCCATTCCTGCCTTAAATCCCGATGCTTGCATCTCTTTCTTACTATTATAATAAATGCCCTTAGGGGCACTTTCCCCCTCGGAACAGGGCATTTTCATCTGCATTCAATACCTCTTCAGGCACGTGCTCTTTTGCCTCAGTGATTGTCTTAACAGTGTTTGGGAACTCATCTGCTCCCTTTTGGTCAGAGAAAGCTATTTCTCCTGTTCTCTTGACATTTTTGAAGTCAAACATCTTTCTAAAATTATCAAGCCATCTTTTGCTGGCATTGAATTGTCTAGCTTTGGATCCATCACCTTCCTTTTGCTTTAAGTTGTCATGTAATGACTTCACTTTTTCTCAAATCATATTAGAGTCTATAGATATGCCTTTCTTATGGTAATGCTGCATCCACATCAAAGCTGAATTTTCAATATGAGATAAAAAGGTATTTCACAAAAAGTGCCAGGTTTCCACGCCTGCTGATGGCAGTGATGGCTTCATGCATTTCCTTTTCTTTCTTAACATTTGTTCTCATGCTGGATTCATTTGTATTTATTTATTATTATTAAATCATAGCTGTGTACATTAGTGCAATCGTGGGGTACAATGTGCTGGCTTCATATACAATTTGAAATATTTTCATCAAACTGTTAAACTTAGCCTTCATGGCACTTTCCCAGTTATTGTATGAAGACATTTGTATTCTGCATTTAGTAAGTTTCACGTGTACCCTTCTAAGATGCACCATAGATGTGACCCCACCAATTGCCCTTCCTCCACCCATCCTCCTCCCTCCGCTCCCCTCTCGTGCTCCTTTCCCCATATTCCTGTGCTGTAATTGGGTTATAGCGTTCATATGAAAGCTATAAATTAACTTCATAGTAGGGCTGAGTACATTGGATACTTTTTCTCCCATTCTTGAGATACTTTGCTAAGAAGAGTATGTTCCAGCTCCATCTTAGCAAAGTATCTCAAGAATGGATGCTGAATTCATTGATATTGAAATGGTGGGCAACCACAGCTGCAGATCTTAATCTATGGTATATATCAAGCAATTCGACATGTTTTTGTAATGTCATGACTTTCTCTGCTTCTGCGGAACACTTCCAGCATCACTAGTGGCACTTCTTTTGGATACCATGAGCTTATTCAAGGTTAAGGTATTTCAGTAAACATGATGAAAAATATGGAAGAACTGCAAGAGATCATTTTCTATTGCCATTCACAATTTACTGGAGAGACTGCTCAGGTGGAGATAATTAGCATCATGGTGTTTTAAGTGGATACTCACAACACTTGAGCTCCCTGCAATAGCAACAGGAGGTGGTTACCAAATTATTACAGTGGTATAATATGTACTACAGTTAACTTATGCAGTTATGACTTACTACTACATCTTTACCTATGTTTACATTTCTCTGACTGTGAATGGTCTGTGTTTGTATGTGTAAGTTTTCATAAATTTGTACTTTTTATAATAGATTTGTGTATATTTTATGGTAGTAACTGATAATATATACTAGTATGTGTATCTATATATATTCATGTAGTCATGACATACCTAACTTAATTTTTCCTGATATATTTAGGCTATGTAGTCAGTCTGTTGAGTTTTTTTTTTTTTCTGATTGCTAAATTAAAAAAATTTATTTTCTTTTAAATTAAATCATAGCTGTGTACATCAATGCAATCGTGGGGTGCAATGTGCTGGTTTTATATACAATTTGAAATATTTTCATCAAACTGGTTAACATAGCCTTCACAGTATTTTCTTAGTTATTGTGTTAAGACATTTATATTCTACATTTAGTAAATTTCACATTGTACCCGTGTAAGATGCACAGTAGGTGTGGTCCCATCAATTGCCCCCCCTCCACGCATCCTCCTCCTTCCCCTCCCTTCCCTCTCCCCTTTCTCCATATTCTTGGACTATAATTGGGTTATAGCCTTCATATGAAAGCTGTAAATTGGTTTCATAGTAGGGCTGAGCACATTGGATACTTTTTCTTCCATTCTTGAGATACTTTGCTAAGAAGAATATGTTCCAGCTCCATCCACGTAAATATGAAAGAGATAAAGTCTCCATCTTTCTTTAAGGCTGCATAATATTCCATGGGATACATGTACCACAATTTCTTAATCCATTCGTGGGTCAATGGGCACTTGGGCTTCTTCCATGACTTAGCAATTATAAATTGGGCTGCAATAAACACATCTGTTGAGTTTTTAAAATTTGTCACACATTTCTAAACATGTTTCCAATGTATTTGTTGAAAAAAATACACATGTTTAACTGGTACCATGCAGTGGAAACCTATATTGTTCAAGAGTCAGTTTGTATTCCCCATTACACCCATAATGGAAGCCAAAATCCTTACTGTACTTAATGGCATTCTCCCTCCATGGGTCCTTTGGTCCAGCTATTCCTCTGCCTAGAATATTCTTTCTCTGGTTCATTCTCTTTCCCTTCACGACAGCTCCAATCTCACTTTCTCAAAGAAGCCTACTGTGATTCACTTCCCTACCCTGCTATCCTGATCCTATTTAGCTCCTCTTTCTAAAACTACAAACTCTGGGGGGTGGGGGGAAGGAATCTTTGTTTCACTTTCTCATAGGGAGGGCCCAGAAGAAGCCCTAAGTGCACAGTAGTGCTCAGTAAATATTTGTTGAATAAATGATTGAATTAATTGAATAATCACATTACAAAAATTATCTTTGATCCTTTTAATAATCCTGAGCACTATGATTCATTTTTTATTTAGAAAATTGGAGATGAGTAATATTAATTATCTTGTCAGTTATTAACACCAAGAGCCAGTGATGAGATTCATATCCAGGTCTGTCTATCACCAAAGCCACTGTGTTTTCTTCAGTACCAGTTTCATAGTCTTTGAAATAGTATTATAGTTGGTAAAAAGAGACTGAGTTATGTTTTGTCATAATATGATAAAGGCAACCGCATACAAACTAAGAGAAGCTTTTTTGTGTGTGTGATTGTAAACTTGGACGTGTTCCTATAAGTGGTTTTGAGGCTTTAGGGTGAGGTCTTGTGGATTAGGGAAAAGTTCATATGTTGAAATTCTAACTCCCAAAGTGATGGTATTTGGAGGTGGGATCTTTAGGAGATGATTAGGTAATCTCAAGAATGAGATTAGTGCCCTTATTAAAGAGGCCCACCAAACTCATTTGCCTGTTAGATATATAGCTAGAAATTGCCATCTATGAACCAGAAAGCCCTCACCAAATACTGTATTGAATCTGTGACCCCTTAATCTGGACTTCCCAGCCTCCAGAATGGTGAGAAATAAATTCCTATTGTCTATAAGCAGTTTATACTCAGTTTAGTGTATTTTGCTATAGTGTCCTAAAGGGACTGAGAGAGACAATGATTTTGGAGAGCTGAATTACACACACTTGAATTTGCAAGTAAAATAAAATAATCTAGAGAGGAAGGGAGATGTGATCCAAAAGGATCTGCAGAAAGCAATATATGGCATTCTTTTTGGTTTTATTTGTAGGTCCCTGTTCACCAAACTGAAACTTGAGTGTGCTTAGAAAATTTCTGGGCAGAATATTACGATATTAAAAATATATATCCCTAGGTGCCATTCCATAAGTGCTGGTTTAGTAAGTCTGTGGACCCAGAAATCTGCTTTCTCACCAAACAAGCTCTTCTGATGTATTGAAGCAGGCACCCCAAAGAGCACAGCCAGAAACCTGGCCCTCAGGTTTTTCTTTTTTTTTTGAGACAGAGCCTCAAGCTGTCACCCTGGACAGAGTGCCGTGGCATCACAGCTCACAGCAACCTCCTATTCCTGGGCTCAAGCAAGTCTCCTGCCTCTGCCTCCCAAGTAGCTGGGACTACAGGCACCCGCCACAATGCCCGGCCATTTTTTTTTTTTTTTTTTTTTTTTTTTTTTTCCGGCCTGGTTGTTTTTAGGGAATAGGAGGGTTGTTTAGAACCAACAGTTGGGGTGTTGGGGGGCTGCCGCAGCAGGCGGCCCCCGGCGCCCCGCCCCGACC